>JAKSZP010016597.1:0-27123 GCA_022478985.1 Massospora cicadina | reverse complement strand
AAGTCTTGAAGAAGGTTATCAACTTGCTTGAACGTGGATATGACTTAAGTGACTAATAAAGGATGTTATCACTTGGGTAAAGGTTTAATAACTTAACCCAATACAAATCTTGTAGGGCAAGGTATAATGGGATACATTACCCTTCAGAAGGCAGCAGGACCATAATTCACTCTAGGTGTTTTTATAATGAGTTTACCAGCCTCTTGGTACTAAGAAACAATCGTGGTGGTAATAAAAAATTCATATAATAAAACATATATTCATCTTTTGTGTGTTAATAACTACAGCTAAAGACATGGCGCGGATGTTCATATCACACGTATTCTCAATGTATGAGGTACTTCAGTAAGTGATCAGTGATAGAAGTCCTCTGTTTAATTTTAGATTTTGGAAGGCTTTGTGCAACATGATGGATATCAAGCCATATAGATCTTCAGATATAATTAATAATCTGATGACTGAACTGAATGAACATACCAGGCATTGGAGCAGTACCTCCAGTTTGATGTTACCATAATCTAAAACACATGGGCAAATGACCTTCATTTGGATTAATTTTCATCTAATTCCTCCATTCAATGTCACCAGGGGTGTCACCAATGTACAATGGCTTGTGGTAAAATCTAGCCTTCACTAGCAGACATCAAATACAAAACAACATCCCAGCTGTGGCACTTTGATACACATATCCATAAAGTGCATTAATAGGTCCAGAACTTGTTAATCAATAGTAATTAACGTCAAACAGTTTACTAGAATGAGCGTTGTGAAGCCTATTTTAAATAATTAGGTGACTTGTTAATGGTGAAAACCAACAACTTTACACTCAAAGGCTCAAGTTAGAAGTTGGATTGTAAATGAGCTGAGCCTTTTCCTGTTAAAAAAGTCATAAACAATTTTTTCTTATACTTAAAACTGCCAACGCGCTGTAATATCTATATATCCTTTTACGTTTCCTCTTTATCCCCCTTAAAATTTAAAAACCTGCATAAGTAAAACTATTATGTGTAAAGGTACTCCTGAGTTTAAACTAGAGAAGGTTTTGCAATTGCAGAAAATTAAACTTGGCTTACAATACTTGGCGTCATGGCTGGGCTTATAAGCAAACTAGACCACCTGAGTCCCGCCAGGGGTGAAAGTTGTCAATTAGATATAAATGTTTAACAAGCTCACTTGGAATCTCAAGCACCACCAACAACCAAGTCAGATACTTTTACAGAGATCAAACTCCTGCCCTATCATAACAGCTAGGCACTAAAAAAGTCCTTAAAATGGAGAGTGGCCCCTATCCTTATAGAAAATGGTAATATAAGGTCCTTGTCTCATGCTATAGTTTTGGATGGTCCTTACACCAATCAGGACTAGTAATGGCACCAAAACCACGGCCTAGCCTCTCACTCAAATACTATTTTAGGACATACTCTAGATAAGAGATGGATAATGCTGTCTCTCCTTGTTTATCCTACCCAAATCATACAGCCTACTCTCACTTTTAAACCCATCATTATTAGTATATCTGCAGAGCACTATGTGCAAGATCATAAAACTCTGTTTATATCTAAGAAATAAAATAACATCAGCGCTACAAACTCAATTTGCCTCATTGAAAAATGTATCTCAACCAGGGTCATTTATTAATATAAAATTAGACACCTGGTAAAATCCTGGTAAAATTGGTTTATCAGAAAAATAAAAAATAGTAAAAAACCAATTGAAAGGTCTGAGATGAATTTTTTTCATCATTAAATTATAAAATTGGTGATATTAGTTTTTACTATAAAAGTATAAGAGGTTTGCAGTAAAAAAGAAATCTTGGTCAATGCAAGAAAATATTTCTACCAAAACAATAAAGTCAACCATTATTTAATTATGATTAATATTTAAAACCTGCATTATCAAAATTTGTGAATAGCGTTTCCAATATCTACTACTTAACAATCTAAGCTTTATACCCCTATACTCACTTGTACACCTAGCACCATGTTTATGGTATGGTTTTGGGTTATTAGTTATTTTCTCTTCCTTAAACTTTTCCTTAAAGTTTTTTTTTAAAAACTTCCATAATAATTTCGTCCATGCTATAATATTATGAGGCCTATGAAGGGTCCTACCATGATATCAAAAGCTGTGGTAAGAATGTTAGTAAAAGACAAATTTAAGGTTTAAACATTAAGTTAGAATGCATATTTAACAAGAGACCATCACTAATCCCCACAACACCAAAATTTTAACTTTTAACACCAACTAAAATCATAATATAGGTGCATTGATGTTATGCTGTTTGTAGATCCTACTGTGGGTGCTGATGCATTGGTTTTGAAGCTCAAACTTTTTTGTAAGTTTTTTTTCTAACAAGTTTTACTGTCTTCTTTTAATTAAACTATTTTTAGGAGAGCTTCTTTTATTTAAATGAGGTAAGCTGACCAGGGGATGGACATTACCAAATATACGTAAAACTAAGGAAATAACCAAGTATAAAATTGGGCACCCCGGGTACTCAAGTTACTCCTTTTGCCAGTGGGACTGCCAGGTATGGGGGGTTGGTGCGCTACTCCGAGGGGGTTTCCCCTACTATGGAGCAGGTGTGAAGGAAAAGGTTTGTGTGGAAGAACCAGAGTGGGAACCATGATTCTATGAGCACTTTTTGCCTTGGTCTCATATATCCATAGAGCCAGACTTGGAAGTGCTCCAGTAAGTGGACATGGAATCTGTTAATAACCCCATGTATGGTTGGGACCGTGCCCTTGTACGCATCTAATGCAATTGTGTGTATTGTCCACATTGTAATGGGTATTATTAGGGAACAGAGGGTAGATGGGATTGGTGACTCAATCTGGAGCGCGAAGATGCTCTTTGATATTGAGAATTCCTATTCGTTTTGGATCTTAAGCAGGCGTGCGACTTCCTGCCATATAGCTTTGGTTGGGGGGCATGTTTCTAGGCGGTGATGTAGGGATCTCTCCCCTCCACATACTGCACATGTTTTGTGAAGGAGTTGGAATGGTCCGCCATCCTATAGGTCCTTCTCAGACAGCGCCAAGCATTTGCTTTTATCCTCTGTTGTATGAAATAGGTGGTGAGTCATTTTCCACATTGCCTTCTGTGTGGTTAAAAATAGGGAATGTCCAGCATATCTAGGTATTCTATCCTAGCTATGTTTGGGGTTGTTGCGAGCATATCTCTCTGGGGGTGGTTTTCTGGGTTTTTTAATTTGAATTGGGGGCTGGGTCGTCCCCTTCCCTGTGTAGTACTCATGTTCTCCATGGTCCATCCCATATGGCAGATAGTTCCTGAGGATATGTTTGAAATGAGGGGAGGTTTCATGCGGACCTGTTGCAGTAGGGTGCTTGGCAAGGTATGAAAGTAGTCTGGGTGGACTATGTGGGTAGGTTAATTTGAGCGCCTGTGCAAAGTTAGTCCTTGCTGCTCTGGACCAATGTTGTTGCGGGAGGTCTGGAGCAAAGACTTCCTTTATCCATGTACCTAGGATGTGATTGGCGTGGCTCTTGAAATCTATTAGTCCCATGCCTCCACTTGAGCGTTGGCCAAATAGTGTTTCCATCTGTATAGGAGGGTGAGAGCCGGGCCACAGCCAGCCCTGGACAAGCGCGCGGATTGAAGTTATAAAGGTAGGTGAGAAGGCGATCGCGTGGGCCTGGTACCATAGTATTGGGAGGATAAGCGAGTTAGCAACTGTAACTCGTCCTGTTAATCCTGGGGTTCTTCCCTTAAGGGAGGTGACGCGTTTGGATAGCCGTTGTAACAGTTTACTTTCCATTGTCTCATTAGCATATCCCCCTGATTCTAGCCAAATTCCAAGGTGTCAGATAGGAGTGGTGGTGGGAGGTGATGCAAAGGGTAAAATGATTGGGTTTTTTCTTTGTGTGTTGGTATGAGGTTCTGATGTTATGACCCAATTGTTTGTGTATTTGCCTAAGAGGATAATTTCTTTCTTTCTTTTGTTGAGTGATGCATTGCTCACCTTGGAGTATTCTTCTAGAGTGCGTTCCAGCTGTTGACATCTTCATTGTTTGCTATACCTGCTACGCAGTCATCCGCAAAGGCCAGTATCTTGACTGTTGGTTGACCTTGTGCGGTTATCCCCATGAAACGTGAGTCAGTTACTCGGAGGAGTGGGTCAATGCTGAATTTATATAGCAGTGGGCTGAGGGTATTCCCTTGTTTGAGCCCTCTGTGTGGTTTAATCTTGTTTGTTAGGAATCCAGGGCCGCATACAGCCATGATTGCAGATTCTGTTAGGAGCATCACCCATTTTACAAGACTTGTTGGGAGTTTGAAGTCATGTAGACATTCTTTTAGGTATGACCAGCTAACACGGTCATATGCCTTTTCCTGATCCAAGAAGACCAGGGCACCAGTTGCTTTAGATTGGAAAATGTTTGAAACAGGGTGAATGTTGTTCCAGATTGAACGCCCTGGTATAAACCCAAACTGGTTGGGTGGTAGGACGTCAGATGGAATTGCGCCTAATCTAGCTGCTAAAATGTTTGTTATAATTTTTGTTTTAGAGTTGGAGAGTGCAATTGGGCGCCAGTTGGCCAGGTCCAACTTTTCACCCTTTTTATACAAGGTTATAACGTAGGATTCATGGTATCCTGGTAGTAGGCGTGTTTCCAACAAGCTCTGGTTCATAGACGCCAATAGGAGGGGGGCGATTTGTTGAAGTTATTTTTTGTAAAATTCGTAGGGCATCCCATCAGGCCCTGAGTATTTCATACGTGGTGCACCGCAAATTGTCTCACAAAGCTCCTCCCATGTAATTAGGGATAGTATGTTGTAATTCGGTGGTGTACTTTGTATCTCGGCAGTTTGTATAAATTCTTTGATTCTTTGTGAATCTTTTGGCGTTTCGCGATATAATTTGGTTTAATAGCGGTGTACTTCCGCCTTGACCTCCTCAGGGCCAGTTGCCATGGTGCCATTGGTCTTGCGGACCTGTGTGCATGTGGGCTGGTTTCTGTGGGAGTGGAATTGGTGGAATAAGTATGTCAAACAGGTTTCAACTTCCTTTATGAACTTACCTTTGTTTGATACTTTGATTCTGCTTTGGTGTTAAAGATGAGATTGTTAAATTGGGCAGATATTCTGCCCATTTGCGTCCCCAGTTGGGGCTATAGCCAGATCTCGGAGTATTTATCTCCAGGTGGTCTATTTCTTCCAAGGTACGCTTGATTGTGGCCGTGTCCACGGTGTAAATACATGATGCAATATGTCAGGTTTTGTTGATTAAATCCTTTTTAAAAAATTTTCCCATGTTCCGTGGGATCTGAAGTGAATAAGGCTGTGAATTCTGGGTTCATAGCCTTGTTTTTAACCCAGTCAGATAAATTGGCCAATTTTATATTTTCTGGGTGGAGCTTTCTCCAAGGCGACACCTGTGTGTGGGATTGGGTTGGCGCTAACTGTACCATAACCAATCGGTGATTAGAAAAATTGATCCTTTTTGTTGTAAATTTTGGAGATTCTTGAGTGGTGGGATTGTGGGACGAGGATGTGGTCAATGCGACTCATCAATATGAGTGCTCCCTCATGTATGTTGGGCCTCGTCATGTGGGGAAGGAGTGGTGAACTGGGGGGAAGAGCATCCTATAAGCCAAGAGATGCTTTATTCTGCGGAATTCAATGTGTCCAAGTGGGTATCCCTGGGATTAGGCCATCAATCTATATCAGGGTTTTTTCCAGCAGTTAAAATCACCTAACATAATGGTATCTGGTGGGAGGGTGAGAGTAGAAATGTTTTCAATAATTTGTTTTTTTTCAGTTGCAGTGAACGGTGAATAGATACATGCTATCAAAATTATTTCCTCTTGGCATGTGGTTGTTGCTACCAGGACTCGACCACGTAAGTGTGATGACAAATTTGTAATTTTAAATTTTTTGTTGTTTTGGACTATCACCCCACAGTGAGACGTCCATACTGATTGTGATGGTGCGACCCTGGTTGACCAGGATTCTTCTTCCCCTTGTAGGCAGTGGGTTTCTTGGATGGCCAAGATGTCTACAAGAGGTTTTTACAGGAATTCCAGCTTTTTGGCTTGGGATGTATGAGCCCTGGCTCCCAAGATGTTTAGCGTCCCTATTGACACTGAGGTGCCCGCGGCGCTCAGGAGTGGTTGGGAGGGCCCTCTAGCCCTATCCCACCGCGGCTCATTTTGGCCATGCTCCGCTTCTGTACTCCAACTCTTTCACTGCCATTGTTGGTTCCCTTGATACGACCCAATGATTTATGGAAATTGCAGTTTTTTGCATCTGCGTCAACTTTTCCTGCACAGGTCTCATGTTGATTTGATGCATTTTGTTGATTGGATTTTATATTTTTGAGGTTTGACTTTGGTGAATTGTGCACCGCTTTAGGAGAGCTTCTTAAAGAATACTTTTAGTACTAGTGGTGGCCAAACCAAAAGGGGGAGCCTCCACGCATCTTTATTCACAAATGGGCCAAACAAAGGGATTATCATAAATCAAAAAATTCCTACTATAGCCCCTAGGTTATCAGCCTAGGAAGCTATATCAGATGGCGAGGAGGCTTTGAGGAAACTTTTGTCTGGCGCCTGCTTTAGCTGGCGGATCATGGCGGACAGCATTGGGGTGGGAGCATCAGCGGCATGGGTCATAAGGAGGTATAGTTTGGGGTTTTCTTCATTACTGAGGCCGGCGGTGTCCATTGCCTCGATGTATTGAGCAAGTTGAAGCTCAGCAAAAATGATGAGAGATGGCACACAAGTAAATGACTTGATGCACCGGCGGGTTTCAGGATAATTGGGGTCAAAAATTGTAGTTTTTGCTGCATTGATGCAAGCGTGGCTCTCACCAAAAGCAAGCTCCTCAATTTTATACTCTGTATCTTCCTCAAAATCATGAGGAAAATTAGGGATATGAATACCCTTGACAAGGGCTCCAATTGCCTCATGTAGTTGCTGGCAGAGAAGGGTGTTGGCTGGGGGTAGCCGCAGCCACAACTGCCAATTTATTAATATTTTTGTAAATGGGAAACCCATTTTTGGATGAAAATGGCGGGAATGCGATATGGGAGGGTCAACGAAGAACTCCTCCAAAGAAAAATCTGGTTTCATATGGCAATGCCGCCCGTCCTCCTCAATCCATTTGAGAGCCTCAAATGGATTGGATTCAGCCAGCGCTGGGCCAGCCACAGGAATTGGGGCTATGGCCAGAGCTGATTGGCCACATGCTGTTGACCATGGCAGCTCAGCTTAACTGGTTCAGCCATCAACTCAGGGTATCATAATCTGGTCTAATTTTTAAAATTTTTAAAACATTTTAGATTTTGATTGGCCGCCGCTTTGAAAGCAGTGCCAGAATTCCCAACGTTGGGGGTGAGAGGATCAAGCCCCATTCAAAAAATGGGGTGAGGAAGCCACTGGGGCGGTGCCCAAGCCCTGAGTGGCAGACGCAGTGGAAGCAGCAACCATGGGGCACTTGTGCTTCGAGTGGTCAAGCTCAAACACAGGGGGCAAATGGCACAACCGCTCTTGATGCACACCCAGAATGGGTGATCAGGGGAAGATCTGATCATGGTGTGGGGGGAATCACAAGGTGAGAGTCACAATGAAATGGGTGGTTCATTGCAAAGATGTGAGGCCCTGCAAACCAATCCGCCCCATTGGGAACCACAAACTGCAACATGGGGTCTGCGCTGTAAATGGCCAAACCCTCCATGAGCTCGTGGCAGAGGCGTTTGGGGGAAAGGAAAGAGGGCAACCCGGCGAGCTGGACCACCAAAGTGGTATCATCTGGGAGCCAGGTGTGACAAGTGGGGAGAGGAGTTTTTATAAATCAATTGCAGCTTAGCTGCTGCCGCTGCATTGGCTTCCAAGCGAAGCTGAGGTCAAAGTAACCCTTAAAGGGGCAGAAGTCAATAAAGACAGCAGGTTTGAAAACTGCCATGGCCATCTTGATGGTGGCCGCGTTTGTGTATGGGAAAAGATTCCCATATTCAACCCAGAGGCTGAAACGCAAATTGCTCAGTAGGAGCACCAAAGGACTCTGGAGGCTGCCTGAGAGCTTGCGAGGTGGTGGGCCAAGTCCTGAGGGGGACATAATGCTCAGTAGCGTTGGGAGGGCTAGAAGAGCCAGCCCAGGCGCTTTTGGCGGTGGCCAAAAGATGCCAGATGGTGGCGCACCACCACCAAAGCTGGGGCAGCAGGCATTAATTGCTTCGACATTGGTAAGTTTTTGCTTAATCTAGTGGTTGTTTTTTTATATTTTTTAAGAGAACGAGTTTTGCTTTGATTTGGCTATAGAAGCAAAAGAAAGAATCTTCTTAAAGAATGCTAATGTGGATTTTATGTTGCTTTAAATCATTAGTATATCTTTTACTAGTCTAATGACATTTCAATCTTATATACAAATCTATATACAACTTTAAAAAATTTATTGTGGGGAAGGTCGACCATGGGATGGACACTTCCAAATATGACTCAGAAGAGACAAAACTTAGTACCAGGGAAGGCACCCCAGATAAGCGATGTTATCTCTTGTTGCCAGCGGGAACGCCACTTATGGGGAGGAGGAGGGAACGTGTGGAGGGGCCGTAGCCACAACTGAACACGTGTGGAGGAAAGGGTCTGATTTGATGAACCAGACTGGGAACCAGGAGGAGACCAGCTGTTGGCGATGTGGTGGGAGGTATCCAAACATCCACGTTTGAAAGTGGTCCACCAAATGAGACCGGAATCTGTGGACAGCTTCTGTAAGGGTGGGGGTGGAGCCTGCAATGGCATCTAAGACAATCGTGTGGATGGTCCACATGGCAATTGCAACCACCAAAGCATGGAGGGAGGGTGGAAGAGAGGGGGCCATTGATAGAGCAAACATATCTCTTGACAGACTGAAGGGATGCGTTTGATCCTGGCCCAGCAGACGTTGAACTTCGCGCCATATCACTTTAGAGGTAGGGCACTTCTCCAGGCGGTGGAACAGCGTTCTGTACTGGCCACACACGACACAGGATGAGTGTAAAGCATTAGAGCGCTCAGCTGTACGATACACCCGCCTCAGGCAGCGCCACACATGGGAGCGGACTTGAGGCTGCAACAGAGGATGGTGTACGTATTTCCAGATAGTTTTTTGGGTCTCAATGGAGTAAGGGATGTCCATCATGTCCAGGTAGTCCACCCTAGATAGGACATGGGGCTGAATGGGGATCCCGCCATCATGGATGGGTAGCCCCTGTACCTCTTGTGTGAACTGAGGAGAGGGGCGGCCTCTTTGGGTTGTATGTCCGCTAATATGAATTCTCCACTCAGCACTCCGCATGGAGTGTAGGATTCATTTGTAGTGGGTTTTGGTCCCGTGAGGACCTGTGGCTGATGTGTGTGATGCGAGGTATTTCATCAGGGAGTGGGGGTTCGATGGATTGTTGAGGCCCTTGGCGCGGGAGAAGTTGGAGTGGGCTGCGCGGGACCAGTGTTGGG
The DNA here is from genome assembly GCA_022478985.1 of Massospora cicadina. NCBI lineage: Eukaryota > Fungi > Entomophthoromycota > Entomophthoromycetes > Entomophthorales > Entomophthoraceae > Massospora > Massospora cicadina. Next base: position 17,668 of record JAKSZP010016597.1, on the reverse strand, counting down.
AGGGGAGTGTAGGGGCGGTGATGACCGCAATCCAGGTGCCCAGGATCTTGGCAGCATGGGCTTTGAAGCCAAGCAGGCCCATGACATCATAATGATGAGGGCCAAACATGACCTCTAGCCAAACTGGTGGAGGGCGGCCTGACCAAAGCCATCCTTGCAGCAAGGCATACGAGTATTTGAAGAAGCTTGGGGAGAAGGGGATGGAGTGGGCGCTGAACCAGACTTTGGAGAGGAGCATAGAGCTGGCTAAAACAACCCTGCCAGTAAGGGAAGTAGGGTGGGCTCTGAGAGAGGTGATTCGCTTCGTCACGTTGTCCAGAATATGGCACTCCATTACTGCTGACGCGTATCTGTCTGCCTCCATCCACACGCCCAGATGGCGCACCAGTCCTATGGTAGGACGTGGCGCAAAGGGGAGCAACAGTGGTGTGGTGTGTGTTGAGTTAGTAAGGCGTGGACGTGGGCGAGCAGATGGGCCAGGTTGTGAACTAATTGCTGGGGTCCAGCAGTTCTGAAACTGACCAAGGAGGATGACATCGGTTTTGGAAGCGTTCAGTGCCGCGTTGCTTACCTGGGAATACTCCTGGATGAGAGGCTTCAAGCGCGTGTGCATCTTGATTATTAGATACCACAACCACACATTCATCTGCGAATGCCATTATCTTGACTGGGGCTTGGCCTGGCACATGGACCCCGGTGAGTTGGGCATTCACATTTCGCAGTAGTGGGTCAAGGCTGAAGTTGTATAAGAGTGGGCTAAGGGGGTTCCCTTGTCACAAGCCCCTTTGAGGGTGGACTACTTCCGTTAGGAAGCCAGGGCCACGTACTGCCATTGTTGCAGATTCCGTGAGCAGCATCACCCAGTTGATGAAGCGAGGGAGTAGGCGGAACTGATGGAGGCAGGCCCTGAGGTTTCCCAGTCATCTCTATCATAGGCCTTTTGTTGGTCCAAGAATACAAGTGCCCCAGAGGCTGTGGATTGACATACATTAGCCACAGAGTGCACGTTAGCCCAAATCGACCTTCTGGGTATGAAACCAAATTGTTCTGGGGAGATGGTGGCAGAAGCTACAGTCCCTAAACGGTTAGCCAAAATTTTTGTTAAAGTTTTAGTGTCTGTGTTTGTTAGAAAAATGGGGCGCCAGTTGGCTAAGTCTAGCTTATCCCCTTGCTTGAAGAGTGTGATGGTAAAGGCCTCATGTCCTCCTGGTAGGAGGCGCGTTTCCAACAGGCTTTGGTTAAGTGAGTCGGGCAGCAATAGATATATATTTGAAATACTTTTTGTAGAACTCATATGGAATGCCATCTGGGCCTGGGCATTTTCAGTTTGGCGCACTGCAAATGGCTGTCCATAATTTGGTCGGAGTAATCAAATTCATTATCTCTGGGTATTGGAAAATGATGCGGATGTGGGCTCAGTCAATAAATTCCACCACTTCAGCCAGCTGAATTGGATCGGATTAGTACAACTCAGAGTAGTACTTTTGTGTTTTAATTGCCACTTTGGCTGGCATATCCGCAATGGAATCATCTGATCTTCGCACTTGTGTGCAGGCCACACTCTGGCATGGTGCGAAAATATTTGAAGAAATATGTGGTGCACTTGTCACCTTTTGTGATGCATGTGGCCCTGTACTGAACACAAACCTGATGTTTGTGTTGCCTTTCGAGTGCGTTAAGGTGGGCAGCTGCTTCAGCCCACTTCTGGATCCATGCAGAGCTGTATCCTATAGCTGGAATGTTGGACTCCAATTGGGCCAATTCCGCCAGCGCGTGTGAGATAACCGCCGATGTGGCTCATGAGCGTCTGGAGGAGAGATGGCAAGAGTGGCGGATGGTGTCATCTTTGAAAGTTGCCCATATGGAAATGGGGTCCATGCAAGATGGTGCAACAAACTTTTTTGCCAAAGTTGCCACTTCCACCCACGTGGAAAATCCTGGCGACGCGAGCTTGGAGGGGCAGATTTTGCACCAATGTGGGGCCTTAGCAGCTGTGACAGGTAGGTGGTAGGTTAGCGAGACCAGTCAATGGTCAGAGAATTCCATTTTTGTTATTTTAAAGTGGGAGATGCGGGGTTGGAATTTCGCCAGCGTTAGGATAAGGTCGATGCAGGTCATGGACCTTAGTTGGCCGTTGTGGATGTGGGGACGCATCATGTTTTTGAGCAGCAGGGCATGTCATGGCAGCACATCCATTAACCCAAGAGTGGCCTTTAGTACGCGCAGTTCTACGTGGCCCTAGGGGGCGTGGGATGAGGAAGGCCACCAGTCCAATGGTGTGTTTAGCCAACAGTTCATGTCACTGACTAGGAAAGAGTCTGGGGGTAGTGGGAGGGATTCAGTTAACAAGAAAAAATCCCTATGCTTGCATGCACCATATGGGGGCATAGATGTTGACGATTGCGTGCACTATGTCAGCCCATGAGAAAGTGACAATGAGAACTTGGCCATTTAGGAATATTTCTGAAGATAAAAATTCGAAAAAATTATTTTTCTGAATTAGCACCCCACAGTGCTTCGACCAAAAGGATAGGGATGGGAGGAGCATTGTTTTCCAAGCTTCCTCAGAACCTCGTGGACAGTGGGACTCCTGGATGGCCAGGATATCCACGGGTAAATTGTGTTGTAAAAAATTTAGTTTCCTAGCCTGGGATGGGGGGCCTTGAGTCCGGCGATATTCAGCATCCCTAAAGTGAAGGTTTCCCCCATCACACCTTAGGTGCGAGGGGATGGGCACCTGGGCCCACCAGCCTCCTCTAGATCGCCACGGGCCTTCACAGCAGTGTGGGTGTTAGCAGCAATTCTATCAGGGTTTTTGTTAATTTTTGTGGAAAGAGTTGCGTTGGCTTTAGCCTTTGCTTTTTGTTTTCCCAACATTGGATGAATTTTTTACGGTGCAGATGAGTTCGGTGCACCATTGAGCAGGTCAAAAATTTTTTTTCAGTTGGGATGGGTCCCAAGTCAGTTTCAACTTGATCTTGGGTGCAACGATTGGGTGAGATTGAATCCCCCATCGGATCCTCAGATTGAGTGGCCCACTTATCATGGGCTTCCCAATCTGATTGGTTGATGGATTCCAGAGTTGCTTCTGCCGCGAAGGTTTCAATGTCCTCCTGGCATTGTGAGTGTGGGATAGCGGTGGTGGCTTTGGTCGCTTCCTTGGCGGCGGCCCTGCAGGCCTGCTTGGCCTTCTTCTGCTCTTGTGGGGAGATAGGCTTTACCAGTAGGTAGCAGCCTTGTGCTCCCCACGGGAAAGCCTCTTTGGTCCTTGCAGTTGGTTTGTAGTGTGCCTCTCCACTGGCCATGGCCACCGAGGGGTGCTCTTGGAATGTGATGCCCTCCTTGGTGGGGCATGCATGCGCCTTATGGCCGAATGCATCACAGTGGGTGCAAATGGGGGGCGCGCTGTCCACGGCCACCCAGAATGGGTGGGTGGTATGCCCTGCGATATCAATAAAAGTGGAGTGTGGGATCTGGGTAGGTCCTTCGCGATCTCCTCAGTTGGGGTCAGGACTGCAATGGCTTTGCCGATGCACAGGTGTGGCATCAGCGTGAAGCGTTGCATTTTGAAAGATTGAATTTCACCATATAGGGCGAGACCATCTTTCAGGTGTTGTTCCAAAATGTCACTTTTTACTGTAGTAGGCAAAAAGTCAAATGTGAGGAAAATTTGGTTTGATTTTGTCCATCTGGTGCATTTGGTTTTGACAACCCGTTGCCTTTTGGGTAGGTCAACCATTACACACACTGCCACAGCCTCGTCTGCTGCCTCTTTGCTTTTGAAACCTAGGTCCAGCCAACCGCGTGGCATGGAGTGAGGTGCAACGTACACCGCGGTCAGGAAAATTGTGTGCACATCTTCACAAAATTTTTCACATAAGGCCATTTGTTGGATGTCCAGAAACACGCGGACTCCAAATTCCACTGACAAAAGTGGCTGGGAGTGTGGCGTGTTGATGTACTGGTTGCATCGTGCTTGCCATGCGAGTATCTCTGGGGAAATAATGACCACCGGTTTTTTAAAAATTTTGTCTATTCCACCAGTTTCTCTGGGCTTTTTTGAACGTTGGAGGCTGCGGGCCTTCCACCTGCTCCTCTTACCTTACTTGCCCAACTGCTCACTGACATGGGCGCAGACTAATCTCCTCTGTGAGATTATCAAACTAGATTCAGTCTTGAATTGAATAGGTTGCAAAAGTGATTGCAATGAAAAGAAAAGTTCTATATACAACTTTAAATCAATTATATATAGTTTTAGTCAGTTGTCACCTATATTATTTTAACTTTATATAAGACAAAGTGATCTTAGTGATTTAAGTCAATATAAGATCTATAATACTAATAGAAATAGGCTATATTTTTCAAATTTTAGAGTAATATGCCTGGTAAAGATTAGTATAAAGAAAAAGCTGATATATCTGAAGCTTTTTTCTTTAAAGTTTTGTTAATAACATTTCTATAAACTACTATAAGAAGTTGATTATGAATAGTAATATAATATATAGATATAACTATTGATGGATTTGACACTATGATAAATTTGACAAAAATGATACTGATCTCTAAATCTTATATTTAATTTAGAAAAACTTTTCTTTCTCATTGCAAACACTTTTGCAACCCATTCAATTCAAGACTAAATCTAGTTTGATAATCTCACAGAAGAGATTAGTCTGCGCCCATGTCTGGGAGCAGTTGGGCAAGCAAGGCAAGAGGAGCAGGCGGAAGGCCCGCGGCCTCTAACGTTTGAAAACGCCCTGGAGAATCTGGCGGAATAGAAATAAATCTCAAAAAACTGGCAGTCACAATTTCCACGGAGATACTCGCGTGGCAAGCATGATGCAACCAGTACATCAACACGCCACATTCCCAGCCACTTTCATTGGTGGTATTCGGAGTCTGTGTGTATCTGGACATCCAAAAAACGGCCTTATGAGAAAAATATTGTGAAGATGTACACAAAATTTTCCTGACTGCGGTGTACGTTGCACCTCACTCCATGTCACGCGGTTGGCTGGACCTAGGTTTTGAAAGCAAAATAGCAGCAGACGAGGCTGCAGTGGTGCGCATAGTGGGTGACCTCCCCAAAGGGCAATGGGTCGTCAAAACCAAATGCACCAGATGGACAAAATCAAACCAAATTTTCCTCACGTTTGACTTTTTGCCTACCACAGTAAAACGTGACATTTTGGAGCAACACCTGAAAGATGGTCTCGCCATATATGGCGAAATACAACCTTTTGAAATGCAACATTTCACGCAGATGCAACATCTGTGCACCGGCAAAGCCATCGCAGTTCTGACCCCAACTGAGGAGATCGCGAAGGACCTAACCAAGATCCCGCACTCCACCTTTATTGACATCACAGGGCATACCACCCACCCATTCCGGGTAACCGTGGACAGCGCGCCCCTAACTGCACCCACTGTGACATGTTTGGCCATAAGGCGCATGCATGCCCCATCAAGGAGGGCGTCACATTCCAAGAGCACCCCTCGGCAGCCATGGCCAGTGGAGAGGTGCACTACAAACCAACCGCAAGCATCAAGGAGGCTTTCCCGTGGGGAGCACAAGGCTGCTACCTATTAGTAAAGCCCATCTCCCCGCAGGAGCAGAAGAAGGCCAAGCAGGCCCATAGGGCCGCGGCCAAGGAAGCGGCCAAGGCCACCACCACTATCCCACACTCACAACGCCAGGAGGACATGGAGACCTTCGTGGAAGAAGCAACTCAGGAATCCATCATCCAATCAGATTGGGAGGCCCATGCCAAGCAGGCCACTCAATCTGAGGATCCAATGGGAGATTCAATCTCACCCAATTTGTTGCACCCAAGCTCCAGTCAAAACTGACTTGAGACCTATCCATAAATGAAAAAAAGTTTTTTGCCCCACTCGACGGTGCACCAAACCTATCCGCACTGCAAAAAATTCGTCTGACGTTGGGAAAACAAAAAGCGAAGGCCAAAGCCAACGTGACTCTTTCCGCAAAAATTAATAAAAACCCTGATAGCATTGCTGCTAACACCCACACTGCTGTGAAAGCCCGTGGGGACCTGGAAGAGGCTGGTGGGCCTGGGGCCCACCCCCTCGCACCTAAGGTGCGATGGGGGAAACCTTCACTGAGGGATGCTGAATATCGCCAGACACAAGGCCTCCCAGTCCCAGGCTAGGAAACTGAGATTTTTACAAAACAATTTACCTGTGGATATCCTGGCCATCCAGGAATCCCACTGTCCATGAGGTTCCAAGGAAGCTTGGAAAACAATGCTCCTACCATACCTATCCTCTTGGTCAAAGCACTGTGGGGTGCTAATTTGGAAAAATAATTTTTTCAAATTCACATCCTCAGAAACATTCCTAAATGGCCGAGTACTCATTGTCACCTTCTCGTGGGCTGATGTTGCACACACAATCGTCAACATTTACGCCCCAAACGGTGCACATGAGCATTGGGAATTTTTTTGTCGGTCAAATCCCTCCTGCTACCCCCCAATTCTTTCCTAGTATACAACATGAACTGTTGGCTAACCTCACCAACGGACCAGTGGCCGCCCTCACCCCACGCCCCACAGGGTCATGTAGAACTATGCATTCTAAAAGCCACCCTTGGGTTAATGGATACACTGCCATGACATGCCCCACTGCTCAAAAACATGACGCATCCCCTCGTCCATAATGGCCAATTAACGTCCATGACCCACATTGACCTTATTCTAGCGCCGGCGAAATTCCAACCCCACATCTCCCACTTCAAAACAACAAAAATAGAATTCTCCAACCACCGACTGGTCTTGATAACATACCACTTACCCATCACAGTTGCAAAGGCCCCACATTGGTGCAAAATCCGCCCCCCGAGCTCGCATTGCCAGGATTTTCCACATGGGTGGAAGAGGCAACTTTGGCGAAATCATTTGTTGCACCATTTTGCGTGGAACCAATTTTCACATGGGCAACTTTCAAAGAGGACACCATCCGCCACTATCGCCATCTCTCCTCCAGACGCTCATGAGCCACATTGGCGGTTATCTCGTGTGCACTGGCGGAATTGGCCCACTTGGAGTCCAACATTCCAGCCACAGGATACAGCCCTGCATGAGGCTGGAAGTGGGTGGAGGCAGCCGCCCACCTCAACGCACTTGAAAGGCAACACAAACATCGGGTTTGTGTCCAATACAGGGCCACACGCATCACTAAAGGTGACAAGTGTACCGCATACTTCTTTAAAAAAATTTCGCACCATGCCAGAGCGTGGCCTGCACACAGGTGTGAAGATCGGATAAATCCATTGTGGACACACCAGCTGAAGTGGCAATCAAAATGCAAAGATATTTCTCCTAGTTATACTAAGCTGAACCAATTCAGTCAGCTGAAATGGCGGAATTTCTCAACTAAGCTCATATCTGCACCATTTTCTGATACCTGGAAATAATGAATTTAATTACTCTGAACAAATTATGGACAGCCATTCGTGGTGCGCCAAACCGAAAATGCCCAGGCCCAGATGGCATTCCATATGAGTTCTACAAAAAATATTTCAAATATATATCCCCAGTGCTGCTTGCCTCACTAAACCAAAGCCTGTTAAAAATGCGCCTCCTACCAGGAGGACATGAGGCCTTTACTGTCACACTCTTCAAGAAAGGGGATAAGCTTGACTTAGCCAACTGGTGCCCCATTTCTCTAACAAACACAGACACCAAAATTGAAACCAAAATCATGGCTAACCGTTTAGGGACTGTAGCATCTGCCACCATCTCCCCAGAACAATTTGGTTTCATCCCCAGAAGGTCAATTTGGGATAACGTGCACTCTGTGGCTAATGTATGTCATTCCACAGCCTCTGGGGCACTTGTATTCTTGGACCAACAAAAGGCCTATGATAGAGTCAAATGGGAATACCTTAGGGCCTGACTCCATCACTTCTGCCTACCCCCCACTTCATAAACTGGGTGATGCTGCTCACGGAATCTGCAAAAATGGCAGTGCGTGGCCCAGGCTTCCTAACGGAAATAGTCCGCCCTCAAAGGGGCCTGCGACAAGGGGACCCCCTCAGCCCACTCTTATACAACTTCAGCCTTGACCCACTACTGCGAAATGTGTCTGCCCACCTCACTGGGGTCCATGTGTGCCAGGCCAAACCCCAGTCAAGATGATGGCATTTGCAGATGATTGCGTGGTGGGGGTGTCTAATAACAAATGCACGCGCGCTTAAAGCCCTCATCCAGGAATATTCCTGGGTAAGCAACGCGGCACTGAACGCCTCCAAAACTGAAATCATCCTCCTTGGTCAGTTTCAGAACTGCTGGGCCCCAGCAAGTAGTTCCCAACCTAGCCCATCTGCTCGCCCACGTCCACGCCTTACTAACTCAACACACACCGCTCCACTGGTGCTCCCCTTCGTGCCACATCCCACCATAGGACTGGTGCGCCTTCTGGGCGTGTGGATGGAGGCAGGCGGATATGCGTCAGCAGTAATGGAGTGCCATATACTAAACAATGTGATGAAGCGAATCGCTCTCTCAGAGCCCACCCTACTACCCTCACTGGCAGGGTTGTTCTTGCCAACTCTATGCTCCTATCCAAAGTCTGGTTGGAGCCCACGCCATCCCTTCTCCCCAAGCTTCTTCAAATCCCTGTATGCTTTGCTGCAAGGATGGCTTTGGTCAGGCCGCCCTCCAACAGTACGCCTAGAGGTCATGTTTGGCCCTCATCATCAAGGTGGCATGGGCCTGCTTGACTTCAAAGCCCATGCTGCCAAGATCCTGGGCACCTGGATCGCGGCCATCACCGCTCCTACACTCCCATCCCAACACTGGTTCCGCGTGGCCCGCTCCAACTTCTCCCGAGCCTTGGGCCTCAACAATCCATCAAACCCCCACTCCCTGATGAAATACCTCGCATCACACACATCGGCCACAGGTCCCCACGGGACTAAAACTCACTACAAACGAATCCTACTCTCCATGTGAAGCGCAGAGTGGATAATTCGTATTAGTGGACATACAACCCGAAGAGGCCGCCCCTCTCCTCAGTTCACACAAAAGGTACAGGGGCTACCCATCCATGATGGCGTGATCCCCATTCGACCCCAAGTCCTATCCAGGGTGGACTACCTGGACATGATGGACATCCCTTATTCCACTGAAACCCAAAAGACTATCTGGAAATACGCACACCATCCTCTGTTGCAGCCTCAAGTCCGCTCCCATGTGTGGCGCTGCCTGAGCTGGGTGTATCATACAGCTGAGCGCTCTAACGCTTTACACTCATCCTGTGTCGTGTATGGCCAGTATGGAACGCTGTTCCACCGCCTGGAGAAGTGCCCTACCTCTAAAGTGATATGGCGCGAAGTCCAACGTCTGCTAGGCCAGGATCAAACGCATCCCTTCAGTCTGTCAAGAGATATGTTTGCTTCATCAATGGCCTCCCCCCACCCTCCCTCCATGCTCTGGTGGTTGCAATCGCCATGTGGACTATCCACACGATTGTCTTGGATGCCATCGCTGGCTCCATCCCCACCCTCCCAGAGGCTGTCCACAGATTCTGGTCTCACTTGGTGGACCACTTTCAAGCGTGGATGTTTGGATATCTCCCACCGCGTCGCTGACAGCTGGTCTCCTCCTGGTTCCCAGTCTGGTTCATCAAATCAGACCCCTTCCTCCACACGTGCTCAATAGTGGCTACGGCCCCCTTCACACGTTCCCTCCCCCTCCACATAAGTGGCGTTCCCGCTGGCAACAAGAGATAGCATCGCTTCTCTGGGGTGCCCCCCCTAATACTAAGTTTATCTTTCCTGAGTCATATTTGGAAGTGTCCATCCCATGGTCGGCCTTCCCCGCAATAAATTTAAAATTTGTATTTAATTTAGCTCTGTAACTTATATACAATTACTTTTGTAAACATCATGCAACTTTTAAAATTACTATAAGGTGACATTTATAAAACTAACTATGGACAGTACAGTCTAAAATGGATGCAGGAGCCAACTAAATACCAGCTCCTGATTATATCAAGGGTCAATAATGAATCTCTGTCCGATTAATTTAAAGTAGTTCATGTACACTGGCTACTATCTAGATCTTTCTTGAAAACCAGTAAACTATGAGATAACAATCAATAGCTTATGATAAAAAATCTATTGATCTCTGAAATCTCAAGGCTTTTGGTGATGAAAAGCACTTAAGCATCAGGGTATTAAGCCATAAAGCCATACAGGCTGCATCAGTGAATTTTTTACATGATGGCAATAATAGGTGATTACAAGTTATAAAAGGAAAGAAAGTTTGAACTAGAGCCTTTAGTTGTCATGGTTCTGTAACGGTCAATGATCATACATAAATCTCAAAAAGTTAGAAATTATGAGATTTAGGTATGTTGATAATTGCAATTCCATTATTCTAAGAAGTTTTCCTAATTGAGTTAATAGTGGGATAATTATTTGAGCATTTATTTAAGTGGTTGCCCATTTTTGGAGGTTTCCCCATTCTTTAAAAAGTTGCCAGGACGCCGTTAATTCCAGAGGCTTTTATGCGCCTCATGACCGACAATACATTTAGCCTTTTTTGGTATTATTTCAAAGTGAGGTTGCTCCTGATGGACCTCACTTTGGAATTCTATTCTGAGCTTCAAGCTCACCCTAATAAAGGCCGCTGTTTGCTAGACTTGTTATAAAATATTATCTAAGATTGTATTTTATTTATTCAAAAAGGTTGTTCTGGTGCAGATGGTGAAGTGATAGAAAGTGAGGAAGGGGTGGACGTCCTGAGATCCTTTGGGGTGGCGATGCCCTGGTGGAGTGGAATACTTCATCACAGTGTTGGCTGAGGGAGCTTGTCAAAAGCTGCAGTGCGGGTGACCAGAGGCTGGTGGGACATAGATGTCCACTACACCTTGGCCTGTGTCCATCCATTTGGTTGGCAGTTGCCAGAGTGGCCCTGAGGTGACAGAGGCCACTGCGCCGCACCTTGGCCCAGTGTGCCTGGTGAGGCCACCCTCCTGGATAGGAGTTGTTACAAAATTGGCTGTACTTGAGAGATATACTGATGGATTTTTGCACAGGGTTTAACCCACTGAGCAATTAGGACCAACATTATGATGATCGTTGTCCTTGACATGACAGAATAAACTTATAAAATAAAATAAATAAATATATATGGAGCACTTGCTCCCTCAACTTGCTTTTATTTTTATGTATTAATACAGCAGATTCTCGCTGTTATACTCACTCTAAACTATTAACAACATAACTTCCTCAATCATCTCATCCAGCTTGTATGGTGATGACTTTGGATGGTATCACTTTCATGGCTTAGGAATTCACTTAGCCATATCTCATTGGTTTCACCAATTATTCATTTTGTCAATTTACAATCGCCCAATTTGGCTGATTTCCCACCTTCTCAATATTGCCTCATTTTGAGGCATTTGATTAATCGTATTCATAACAACTCAGCGGATTTCATCCGTTCCTCCATATCAACTTAGTGCTTATTGTCCAGTCATATTGAAATCTTGATATTACCCCTCCTTGACTAGACGATAAGGCTCTTATTACTTGTATGCCACAGGAACTTCACATGTACTAAGTTGATGATTTAACCACTAATGGGGTCCTTGATAGTATATGCGTCAACCCCAGTTTTCTCAATGACTTTGAATGGACCAATCCATATACTGGCCAGCTTGTGATTCTTCCTGAACCCATGCTGGTCGTGGAAGAGAACCATGTTGCCTTCCTTGAACTGTGCTAACCTGCTTTGATGCACCTGATCCGCGGCCTAATTCCTGATCTTCTTGGCTAAGCTGAAGGAATAGGCTTAAGTTTGCAATTTGATCAGAATATTTGCAAGGTTAGTCAAATAGCGATGGAGTTCCACTCCGCCAGTGTCTTCCACACATGAATAAAGTAACGCTGGAAGAGCAGGATGTTGACCGTATAGTAGTTGGTAGGGACCTTTCCCCATGGCGGAATGGTAACTGATGTTATAGGCAAACATGGCAGTGGAAAGAAGAGAGGTTCAATCAGATGGTTGATCTTTTACTAATTTTCGCAGGAGATTTTCCAGAGTCCAATTCACTCGTTCTACCATTCCATTAGATTCAGGGTGGTATGGGGTCATTAGAACCCTACGGATACCTATAAGCTTGTTTATTTTGGGGAGGATGTGCAAGGTGAAATTGGTTCCATTATCAGTGAGAATAAACTGAGGGAATACATGTCGCTGAATAATGCACTCCATCACAAACTTGGCCACTGTGATTGCCCCCAAATCTCGTATTGCCCTTGCTTCGACCCAATGGGTCAAATGGTCAGTAGCCACAAGGATGTACTTACACCAGTCAGCTCCCATTGGCAAGGGACCAAGGATCCAGAGAAACAGTATGCCAAGCAAAATGGGGTTTCACTACCTGATAAGAAGTCTTACAGCGGAATGGCTTCTCCACTTGGCACTGATGGCAACAAGAAATGGTTTTGAGCATGTCAAAGTTCATACTTTCACAATAGTACTGAGAGCGCAACAACTTCATTGTCTTGCGCACTTCACCATGTCCAACTGCCTTGTGGGCGCTCATAATCTTTCCCAGCCATGCTGAGGGTCGCAGAAAATTCACCATATAATCACCAATCCACTTGTACAGTTCCCCATTCCGTTGGAAAGTATTCATTCGCATCTCATTTAATGCTTTGATCACTTGGGGTGGTTTGTCATCATACTTTTCACTGAGCATCTTATCGTACATCACATCACTGAGGTCTGCCATCACTGAAACATTTGGCAATTGAGATAAACAGTTGGCGTTCTGATGATTTGCTCCTGACTGATGAAGGATCTTGAAATCATAAGCCTGCAGCTTAAGAGCCCATTGAGCTAAACGGCCTTCAGGTTCTTTGAGGTTCTTCAACCAGCGTAACGATTCATGGTCTGTTACGACTTTGAACTTTACCTCATGCAGGTAGACTCTGAATTGCTTATATGCGTAGATCACTACTAAGAACTATCGCTCAGTCACAGTATAATTACATTCATGGCTATTCAGACTTTGGCTGCAGTACACCACTGTGTGCTCCTCCCCTTCATCATCTTTTTGGGACAAAACTGCCCCCACAGAGGAAAGAGATGCATCCATTTGTACGCTAAATTACTTTTTGAAATCTGGGTAGCGTAACACTGGCGAGTTAATTAGTGGCAACCAAAGTGTATCAAAGGCGCATTGGCGCCATTCCGTCCATTCAAAAATAACAACCTTCTTTAGAAGCTCAAACAGCGGCCCTCCAATGCAACTAAAATTGGGTTTGAAGCGTCCATAATAACCCACCATCCCCAAAAGCACCTGAATGTCCCATTTACTAGCCGGCTTAATCATCTTCTGAATAGCTTCCACCTTGGATGGTTGGGGTCTCATCCCAGTCGCATCCACCACAAAACCAAGTCATTCTAACTGATCCATGAAGAAGTGACATTCCCTGGGCTTGATCTTGATATTAGCCTCAGCCTGTCGGCGAAATACCTCTTATAGATGGGTAAGGTGCTCAGTGAATGTGCAAGAAAAGACGTATATATCGTCGAGGTACACAAGAACACATGACAGCTTCAGATCCCCTAGAATGGTGTCCATTGCTCTTTGGAATGTAGCTGGGGCATTACATAGCCCTTGTGGCATACGAGTTGGTTAGAAAAGCCCTTTGGATGTGATTACAGCGCATTTTTTGTTCTGCTGGGGGCAACTCAATTTGCCAATAACCAGATATCAAATCCATTGCTGAGAAATAGCGAGCTCCACCTAACCAATCCAGCACATCATTAATCTGAAGAAAAGAGTATGAGTCCTTCATCGTGATACTATTAAGCTTTCAGTAGTTAATTACTACACAGTTAGTACCATCCTTCTTTTTAGTAATTAAGACAGGTGAAGCCCATGGACTCTTAGATGGTTTGAGCATTCCTTGCACTAACAGCTGGTCAATCTCCACATTGATGACTTCTTCTGCTGCTCTTGATCAGCGTATTGGCCGAGACCTAATGGGGGATGATCCCCAGTGTCCAGCTGATAGGAACCCCCTGAGCGCACCCTAAATTGTGATCATCAACAGCAAAGATCTCTTCATATTATCGAAATAAGGATTCTACTTGATCTCTTTGGTCTTCCATTAGCCCCATTAAATATTCGCGCAGTACAACTGTCATTACGCCAGGCTGTGTTTCAATGGGAAGTCCAAATTCATCCAACGAGCCAAGCTTATGAACCTGGAGGACCACTTCATCTGGAATAAAATGTAAGTAGCCACTATTTGGTGTTGGCAGATTCACGTTGGTTTAATCTGAAGATTTGCTACTAAGACCTTGATCTCCTCATGTCCTGGAAGTATAATGCTTGGGGCCACATGGGGCTCAAACTGTGATTGCTGATAAGGCCCAATGACCTCCCCATAAAGCCTATCAGGCACTTCCACCTCTAACTCAGTGTTTATGATTACTTGGTGTTCAGAGGGAATAGATATAGGGCCCGCAGCTCTAAGCGGTAGCCCTTAATATTCATAATTTGATTGGTAAGGGCCCATGTCTTATGCTTAAGTCGATGATAGCAAATTGAAACTACCCCATCACCATATGCCAGGTTTAATATGACTCATGTGTACTGGATCTTTTGACATTACGCTGGAGGTAAAGCAGATTGGGATCCGCTGCCCCAGAATTTCAAATGTCTCTGCGGTCATATCAACAACAACCCCATAGTGGCGCATAAAAGAAGTTCTGATTAAAAGGTCATAGTTAGTGTTTGATAGCACTATGGCTGGGGTTACAATGACAATTGACCCAAATCTCAAAGGTAGTGCGCTGTATGTCCTTCAGAGACTGTGTTTTCCATGCCTGCAGTCCCATACACCATACGATGTTCCACGTCAGGCTTTAACGCCAGCCTTGCCACCAACTTTGTGAACACTATGTTGATTGGGGCACCCATATCGATTATTGCACAAACTTGGTTTTTTGCTACAACAGTGTCACAGTAAGTACACTCAGCATAAGATGAATTCCAATTCTTTATATCATGGTCATTTAACTGATCTCTTTTTCCAAGGAAGCTCATAATACCCTTCCCTACTTTAGAGTATTCTTTAACAATAGCGTCCACGGGGAGGCCACGCTTACTTCTTCCAAAAGAAGCGCATCAGCTAATGGACCTGGTTCATTTGGTAGAAAGGTGATTGAACATTTGACAAGCATAAGGATTTGGTTGTTCCTGAGAGCTTGCTTCCGCCATGTGTATAAATTGCGTTTGTGTCAGCACATTCACCCCTCCAACAGGTCACTGATATAAGAAGGCATCATCATACTGCGGAACTTCCACTGAAGGTACAGGAATAGGTTCCAGTGGGACGTTTTGTGTCAGAATAGAGGAGGTAGAGAGTCCCATCTCTACTCCGCTAAGACTTTTCCCTGGTGGTACTGCTCCTGCGGTAGGTACTGAACCCGACGTTTGTGACAACTTCTAGCCAGGTGCCCAGAGCGACCACATGAAAAGAAATTGACCCCAGAAAACCTGCGACCTTGATTGTTGTAAAAGGAGCCACCTCAAGGGTTGGTCTGGAAGCGAAGCTTGTATTATGATAAGGCCAGGGGATGCTGACTGATTGCTGAGCAAAGAAGGATGATTCCTCCAGATAAAAAAGGCTAGCAGCGGAGGTGCTAGGTTTACACTCTATATTGGGTGGAGGGAAATTAGCGGATAGATGGCGTAGAATTTGAACAAATTTGAGCAAGGATACTTCAACCTCTAAATATGGAGCCAATGTATTAAAGAGCTCTTGGTACAGTTTCACAGCAGAGGTCAATGATATGCTTATGTCACATTCAGTTAAAAGCCCTGCCCCAATTAACACATGGGCTTCTGCTGAGAATCGATCAGCAAAGGCAGTGAGGGTCTCATCAGGCTGAAACCCAATGGTAATAAACTCAGCCTTTCATAGCGCCTTTTTGAAGTTCCTCCAAACAACCACACCACATTATACTTCACTTTTTGATAGGTAACGGAACTTCTTAGAAAATAGCAAGTAACTTGGTCGGCGCTTTAACATCCAAAGTGGACATCAGTAATTTGGCTTTATGCTGATCTGATGCCCCTTCTACTGCAAACTCAAATCGTTTAAAAAACCCATGGATGTTCCCATCACGGTCAAATGGAGGCAGCTTGTCAATACAACATTCTTTCATAAATTTCTATTTCCAATTGAGCACAGCGTCTAAGGCAGGCTTGAGTTCTGCATATTCAACAGTTTCAGTGGGTTGAGATGATTCCTTAGTGAAGCAAGCCAGATACAACATGACCAACAACTGTGGAATGCTTATTAGTCTATGTGATTGATTAATGGGCCCCTATAGTGAGCACCACCCGTTATAAAATTGGCGGTACTTGAGAGATACACCGACAGATTTTTGCACAGGGTTTGACCCACTGAGCAATTAGGACCAACAATATGATAATCTTTGTCCTTGACATGCCAGAATAAACTTATAAATAAATAAATAGATATGGAGCACTCGCTCCCTCAACTTGCTTTTATTTTTATGTATTAATACAGCGGATTCTCACTGTTATACTCACTCTAAACTATTAACAACCCAACTTCCTCAATCATCTCATCCCACTTGTATGGTAAAGACTTTGGACGATACCAATTTCATGGCTTAGTACTTCACTTCGCCATATCTCATTGGTTTCACCAATTATTCATTAATCAATTTACAATCACCCAATTTGGCTGATTTCCCAACGATCCCAATATCGCCTCATTTTGAGGCACTCAATTAATCATATTTGTAACAACTCAGCGGATTCCATCCATCCCTATATCAATTTAGTGCTTATCGTCCAGTCATATTGGAATTGTGACAGGAGTCTTGGGGGTTTGGTATGGCTGTTGCCCTTTCCCTCATAGGAGTGACCCCCATCTGGGGGTTTGGGTTCACAGCTGTTGGCGGGCTGGGCCTTTGGAGCCCATCTGTTACAGTTTCAAGGGTAGTTTATGAGCGTTGATACTCTAAGAAGTCAGTATTTCTTCTTTTCTTAAGTATTAAAAACTTGAGAATTGCCAAACATCTGTAGTAAATATATTTAAATTTAACTAGGTGCCCTTTATTATTTTAAAACTCCACAACATAGCTTAAAGCCGGGAGAGACCCTAAGGACATGTATAAACACTATAAATTTTTAACAAAAATAATATATAGAAGTTAATCAAAAAGGGTTTTGATTGATGCTAATGATATGCAAGGATTTTAGGGTTAACTGATTCATTTTTGATTCTAAGTTTGTTATCAGGGATTTAGTCCATTAAATTTTGTTCTTAATTTAAAAATTCAACAATTAAATGATATTATCTCCAGTGGTCATGCTGTTTTATAAGCCCAAACTTAATCTTGCAATTTTGGAAGAGTCTTTGAAATTTTATCTGTGTAAAACGTTCATTAATTGAGATTCTACAAAAAATACTTAAATTGTCCCACCCTCATTTTTTAACTTTTTTATCCTGTGAAAGGGTTTAACCAAATTTGGAAGGGTAATAGCTGATCCATTTCTTTCTGACCTTTAAACTTTAGCCTTAACTCCTTCTATCTGATGGCATATACGTAAGGTTGGTAGTTTAGGCCAGCTTTGTTGACTT
>JAKSZP010016596.1:0-27188 GCA_022478985.1 Massospora cicadina | reverse complement strand
CCATGGCAGAATCCAAAAAACCTACAAGTGGATTAAATAGCGGTCTTATTGGGAAGGCATCATGGATACCATAGGTGAAGTCCTGGTGCCTGTCTGACCTGTAAAAAGCAATCCAGCTATAAGACCTGGTATCAGTATCAACCAACAACGTCCCAACACTTCCACGCCATAAATCTGGACGTGGTAGGGCCTCTACCTCAGACTACTGGTGGCAATATTTATATTCTGGTTGGAATTGATCATTTCACCAAATGGGTTGAAGCTGTTGCTCTCCGCCCAGACATCTAAAGCCACTGCTACCTTTTTACATCAAAATATCTTCACGTGGCATGGCTGCTCCAAGTTCTTCTTTGTGACAATGGGAAAAACTTCACCTCCAGAGTGGTAAAGCTCCTCGCCACTTCTATTGGAACAAAACAACTCTTCTCAGCCCCTACAATCCATCTACTAATGGAGCCATAGAAAGAGTTAATGTAACCTTGGTATAGATATTCTTCAAAATGGTCAATTCAGACCCTCTACATTAAAATCTTTACTTGCCCAGTGCCCTCATGACTTACTGAATTAGTTACCATTGAATTCTAAAGATGTCCCCTTTCCGGGTGTTGTATGCCCAAGAACCTGGGGTACAGGCTCTGTTAGCAAAAGATATTTTCACTGACAGAACTGACCCAGAGAAAGCCATGAAAAAGTTGGCCCAATACATCATCCAACTACAAGTGGAGGCTATAGTTAACCTGGTCAAAACTGTCACTAAAGAAGGCCAAGCAGCTAATGAGCTCTGGGCCCCTCTCCGTTCCTCTAAAGTATCCAACTTGGTATTGTTTTATTACAACCGCATCACTCCTAGAAGTAAGAAGCTTGGATCGATCTGGGAAGGACCATTTGTAGTCACATATAAGTGAGGGGATGAATACTCCATAAAATCCCTTGCTTCTGGAGTAACCATCAACTGGGTTCAAGGCCAGTTTTTACGCTTTTATTCACCCCCTATCACTCTTGAATGAGGTAATGTCAGACAATTGCAAGTCTGATATTGCAAAAAAGAGTTTCAGATAAAATTGATAATAAGATTGTCCCAAAAGTCCCTGGTCAATTTGGCGGTACCTCTCAAATTGGGGTAACACTTCTAGTAATACTCAGGCCAAACAATGAGTTTGGGCAGTCAGATTGCCCCTGGATCGTCAGCCAAATTTAGGCAGCCCATTTGAGGTCTCTTTCTTCTTACAACAAAATTAATACAGCCAACGCCGCAGAGACCATCCCCTTTTATAGGATTGGAAGGGTCCTGAAAGGTAAAAATTTTTTCATGCCCACTTATCTGGTAAAATTTATGAAATCATTACCTCATGGTCATATTCTACCAACACATTGGCTTTCCAACAGCCATTTTGTCAAAGTGAGGTGAGCTTTCTGAGATCCAATAGGTTAAATCACAATATTTCCTAATTTGGACTTTACTAATCAATTTGAACTTTGAACCTCACCAATTTAGATATTATGTTTCTACTTATCAAGAGGGTTCTCTTTTTACCCAATTGCCGTTTCTAATAAAACATATAAAACCCCAACCTTTTAGTTTTATTAGTGTTTAGTTATTTTTATCATAAGTGGTGCATAAAGCCTCTTAATAAATTGTTGGCATTTATGTAATAAAGGCACCAGAGAGCATCTTTCCCGCCTGAAATCCAGCATCAAGTAAGAGTCCGTTTTTTTATATCTTTCAAATAGCGGTAATCCATAACTACTCAATGGGATCCATCCTTTTTGCGTGCAAACAGCAAAAGAGAGTCCCGTGGACTCTATGACGGTCTAATTGCCCTTCTTTGGTTAGTTTGTTCAGCTCTCAAGAAATAATGGCATCTTCAGCTTTTGAGCGTTAATAGGGTTTGGATTTAAATGGTATAGTGAAACTGTTATCCATCTTATGGTCCTCACCCTTGCAGATGCCTTAGTTGAAGGATACAGTACTAAATATGTTGGTAAAATACGTCCAACAGTTCATCAAGCTCCTTCTGCTCTTTAGGGATCACATTCCAAAACCTGAGCTCATCAAAATCCCCTACAGTATGTACAGAAACTATATCATGGAACTGGTCAATCAGGCCAATGCAAAAACTTGTACTTTTCAACTCTGATAGGTTGAAATGTGATATTTTCCAAGATGATGCTCAACTCTCCAGAGTAGTTTGTGTCATAGAATCCTGGTAAAATACCAGGTTCTTGCTCATGAATTCTGTCGCAACTATAGACTTTCAATATGGTATCTTTTGGACATAGGGATGTTTGACTAGTGTTGAATAATGTTCAGGTGTCAAATAGTTCTATTAATAATAGAAATCCTGAGTCTGGCATTCAGTTGAATAGGGCTTATTGGATTAATGATTTTACATCTAAACCTCTGTGGAATAATCTGGATTGAGTATAATATTTTTTAAGCTAACTATCAGTGGAATAGGCGAGGTAATGTGGAAGTTCATTACAGCATTTCTTAAATTTAGTGCTACCTTCTAAGAAAAAAACCCCTTTTTATAGATCTGAAGGGGGTTCCAAAGAGTAAAAAAATTTCCACCAATAAAGAACTAAGAAAACTAATAGTCAACTGAAGTTAAAATCTTTTCATGGTGGGTGATTGGTTAAAATATATTATGTTATTTCCGCATGGATTTGGCATACATACTGTTGACCAATTAACCTAGCACTGAGTCATACCATAGTGAAAAGAATTTAGAGTATTCTGATAGATTAATCTTTCATATAGCTAAAACGGATACACTTAATCATAAACGCTTCACTTCGGTTTCAAAACACATCACATTGAATAAGAAACTTGGATCAAAATCTAAGCAATAATCAACATGAGTCTTGGCCCTGGACTAATTGGATGTACATGAATATTGACAAGTCAAAGGAACCATACCAAAAATCTTGTTGACGCCTTAAATCCCATATTGGCGTTCCAAGTATCGCAATGGGGAACAAATCCCTGAATCCTGGCTGACTATCTTGGCCTTAACGGAACTTCGAAAATCTTAATATATATGAAAATATCGCGTAACCATAGTCTTGAACCAGTCAATGACTATGGCTTTTTACTTGAAAAAGGGGTAAAAAATACACAGTTTTATTCAATAAGGTATTTATTAGCATATCCATCTTAAATGATAACTTGGAAATGGCTTGTGGTCTACTCTCTAGTCAAATTCTTAAAACAGATGCCAAGTTTCTTAGTACTCATGCATCCGTTATATTGTTGAGATCCTGCAGCCAATCACATGCGAGCAGCTCATTGTCAAATTTTAACAAGTGGTTCTCACTACAGGAGGCCCTGTGCATCACAATCTAATTTTACAATCAATATGAAAAGACGCTCCCGTCACTAGCATAACTAGATGGATAAGAAATGGGGATGGTGAAAAGTAGACCAGATGGATAACCCTCATAACATTAACTTTGAAGATGACCAATTTGACCGTGTTATTATACCAGAGTCTCACCAGATTACCTGAACTGCTACTGAAGTGGTAGAGACCTGACTCATGGTATACTGAATCCTGGGGATATTTCTTCATGTGGGAGAGGTTCCTGATGAAGATCGCCTGATGTTCCTCTATGAATTCATTACCCTTCTAAACACTTACAGTCAACTCACTAATCTGACTACCTACATCTAAAAGTTTGCTCACTCCGTTATGTTTCACATTATTCATATGGTGGGAGTACACCATGAAGAATTGCAACGCCATCTGATGAATCACGATGCATTGAGATTGGTTTATGACAATCTCTATAACTTGGCCTCTAGTCATGTAGGAAAGACGAAATCTGGAGTGGAAGAAAACCGCAGATTATTATTCAGCTACATGATCAGACTAAAATCAATAATATGGGCAAAGTGAAGTGTTTAAAAGAGGCCATGAAGACCTTTTATTAACACTTGGTTGTGTCCGCCTCTAAGACTCTCTCTTGCTTAAAGCTTTGTATAGTTACTTATTAAACATGAAGAGCAAACTAACAGTGAGCTGTTGTCTCAAGCATCTACTTCTCGGCAGGGTGATGAACAGAGAATAGCCGCTCTATAACAACAATTAGCTCAAGCAAGTCTCGCCTTTAGGGAGCTCAAACAGCGTCCATTTCAAGAGTCATATGGATCCTCTCCCGCTCTATAAGTCAAGGTCGCTCAATAGGAAAAAGAGTTTAATTTAAAGTCATCTCTCAAAAATGCCAAGTATTTGGATCAACGGTTAAATGAAAATATGAAGGAAGTTCAGGGTTTCAAGAACACTTTGAAAGGACTGATTGCTAACTGAGTTTTATACTCTTGCTTGTATTAAGTTGAGAGTTGTTATGGACAGTTTAAGACTTACTTGCATCTAAAAAGGATCCCACCCAACTGATGATGCATGGTGTAAGCAAATGAAGGAGGATCTTTGTGGCGTGTTAGGGTAAGGGAGCTGATCAACAAAACTTAGGTTCTCTCTTATTTAACCTTCATCTTAAACTTAAGATCTTGGAAGCAGGGTTAGAGAACTTGTGATTCACAAGCTTGTGATGGAGGTTAGAACGATTTTATGAAAATCCCCCTCTTGAAAGCCCCCTGAAGCCTTAGGAACCAGAATTGATTCTATCAAAAAGCAAATTGATCGGTTTTCCTGTTCCTTTAACCAGATAGACATTCACTCATAGATCATTAGACACAATGTTCCTGCTGCTCACTGGAGTAATCTCGTCCCTTTTAAACCTACTTCTTGGGTTCAAGTTTACCCCTATAGAGGTAGTTTTGGTTTTGTGCGCTCTTGGCAGCAAGTTGAGGGTAAATAACTTTTTTAAAGATAATTATAGGATCCATAAAGGACAACTAGGGTGGAACTTTACCTTCTCTAGAGGTTCAGAGGTTCCTGAAAATTCCGTGGCTGGACAGATTTTGACATTAATAATGAATTAGACTTTTAACTAAAATCTGATATATGTTGTAAAAAGTACTTTATTAATAAAGGTTAAATTTAAATTTTATTTGAGGAGGGTTTACCTGGGGATGATACCGCACCAATTAAGTGATTTAAGAAATGGGAAAGGAGGATAAAACCCAGAAAACCTCCATGCACGGCGTATGATAGGCCAGGAACTCCATGGACCGCCTTTGCTATTCACTATATCAGTTCAGGGCATTGGTGCGCAACTCCAACACAGTCATAACTGTCCCCTACCGAAAGTTCATCTACTGGGATCAAACTTGGGGAGGCATTAATCATTTTTCCCTACTCTACCACTGGGGTATCCTCCCCTTTTATTAATAAAGGTTAGTACTATTTAAAGTACCAAGTGAAAATTAGGAATGTGATGGGTGATAGGCGAATAATACGTGTGAGAGTGGAAACGGATTCAGGAATGCAAGAGGTGATGACACAGTCCAGGGTCAGAGTTAAAGTATATTAGGATTCCTTGTTGAAGGCTGGACTGAGATCAGATAATGTAACAAAGTTAAGTAATTTAC
This sequence comes from Massospora cicadina, assembly GCA_022478985.1. Taxonomy (NCBI): domain Eukaryota; kingdom Fungi; phylum Entomophthoromycota; class Entomophthoromycetes; order Entomophthorales; family Entomophthoraceae; genus Massospora; species Massospora cicadina. The sequence goes on along the minus strand of JAKSZP010016596.1, from coordinate 21,694 downwards.
ATTATCTGTTATTAAGAAGTCAATAGGTGATAAGGCATAATATGTGGCATGATGTAGTAAATAAGGTGAGTAGAGGAGTTAATACTGAATACATCCTTAGGCCTAATATCAGATTGAATTGTAAATTGTCTCAGGAATTCTTCCTTATCTCATCGGCCAGTGGAGAACTAATGGAGCAATTTATCCAGAGTTTGGTAAATCATAAACTCAGCATTACTATGGGAAATTGCTTAGTCTTGAAGATATAAGAGAATTTGTGCTTTTGGTCTTTAGGCCAGATATAACACAGGTAGATAAATTTATTATAGAAATTGGGCTATAATCTGATATATATTTAATAATAATAATAAACCAATGTCGATGATAATAATAGTAAAGTCAATATGGATTAGAAATAATTAATATTGTAGCCCCAAAGTTTAGGCTTCGCCTAAATTAAGACGAAGTCTGACATAGCCCCCTATAAGCCTGGGCTGAGAGTGACTGTCGGACAATTACAAGTCCAATATTGATTAAGAGTGATTTAGATTTTGATAATGATTAAATTGGCCAAAAGCACTGGGTGATTCTCGGTGGAGCCCTGCTAATCTGGGTAATACTACAGCCCCCAATCCTTAGCCAAAACACTTTATAGCTAGTAACAGGGTTATGAAAAATATGCAGCCAAATTTGGGGAGCTGTTATGAGGGTTCTCCCCATCTCCTCTCTAACATAGTCCAAACACCAACTCCTTGACCACCCCATTATATAGCCTTGGAGAGGGTTTCACAAAAGGCAAATTTTTCCCCCTCAGTGATTGGTTGAGATATATAATATCCTTACCTAACGGACTAATATTACCTATTAATGAACCTTCAATGGACATTCCGTTGCAGTGGAGGGAGTTTCAAGATCTGATAGGTCAAATCCCATTATTCCCTAATTTGGACATTACTAAGCAATCTGAACTTTGCGTCTCAACATTTTAAATACTAGCATCAACTTATTAACAAGTTTGATTCTTAACCGCGTTATTGTAACTAACAAAAAGCATATAAACTACCTAGTACTAAAAAAATCATTTAAAAATCAATCTTATTTATTTTATTTCAAGTTTTTTATTTTTGTTTATAAGGTGGCCAATAACCCTCTATTATTTATTCTGCAGTAGAGAACCAACTTCTCCTGCACATAATTGCTGGAATCAGGTGTAAAAAGCACCAGCGAGCATAACAAACCCTAAACTACAACAGTGACTTGATTTTTTCAGGGGCGGCCAGTATTGTTATGGTTCAAACTACCAGGGTTGAGCTGGATGTGATAACCCTAGGTAGTCAGGTTAGGTGTCAGCTTGGCGAGAATGAGTTGGTGTTCAATCTCATATTAAATTAAGCAGTTAATAGTAGGACAGAAAATCTGTTAAAATCTGGGCTTTGCTGATCATTTCCAGAAGCTAACTGCACAGGTTCATTTATGTGCACAATTTGCGTTGCTTGACTGTTTTAGAGAAATAGTGATAATAGTATAGTGATTTATATAAAGTAGTTAAATAAATATATCCAGCTATTCGCTGCTTACGCTAAACATTGATAGATACACGATATACTAATTATGTTGACAATTAGGGACTTTTTCCCTATCCCAGCTGAACTTAATTCACGCTCTGTTTCAGAGGTTCCCGGCTTTAGTTCTCATCATGATGACTCAGCGGAGATCTACGTCAAAGGTCTATTTCTTCTAAGGATATCCAATCCTTACTCTTTAAATTTATTGCGGGGAAGGCTGACCATGGGATGGACACTTCCAAATATGAATCAGGAAAGATAAACTTAGTACCAGGGGGGCACCCCAGAGAAGCGATGCTATCTCTTGTTGCCAGCGGGAACGCCACTTATGGGGGGAGGGAACGTGTGAAGGGGCCGTAGCCACTATTGAGCACGTGTGGAGGAAGGGGTCTGATTTGATGAACCAGACTGGGAACCAGGAGGAGACCAGCTGTCGCGATGCGGTGGGAGATATCCAAACATCCACGCTTAAAAGTGGTCCACCAAATGAGACTGGAATCTGTGGACAACTTGTGGGAGGGTGGGGATGGAGCCAGCGATGGCATCCAAGACAATCGTGTGGATAGTCCACATGGCGATTGCAACCACCAGAGCATGGAGGGAGGAAGGAAGGGGAGGCCATTGATGAAGCAAACATATCTCTTGACAGACTGAAGGGATGCGTTTGATCCTGGCCTAGCAGACGTTGGACTTCGCGCCATATCACTTTAGAGGTGGGGCACTTCTCCAGGTGGTGGAACAGCGTTACATACTGGCCACACATGACACAGGATGAGTGGTAAGCATTAGAGCGCTCAGCTGTATGATACACCCGCCTCAGGCAGCGCCACACATGGGAGCGGACTTGAGGCTGCAACAAGGATGGTATGCATATTTTCAGATAGTCTTTTGGGTCTCAGTGGAATAAGGGATGTCCATCATGTCCAGGTAGTCCACCCTGGATAGGACTTGGGGTCGAATGGGGATCACGACATCATGGATGGGTAGCCCCTGTACCTCTTGTGTGAACTGAGTAGAGGGGCGGCCTCTTTGGGTTGTATATCCACTAATATGAATTCTCCACTCTGCGCTTCGCATGGAGAGTAGGATTCATTTGTAGTGGGTTTTAGTCCCGTGAGGACATATGGCCGATGTGTGTGATGCGAGGTATTTCATCAGGGAGTGGGGGTTTGATGGATTGTTGAGGCCCAAGGCTTGGGAGAAGTTGGAGCGGGCCACGCGGGACCAGTGTTGGGATGGGAGTGTAGGAGCGGTGACAGCCGCGATCCAGGTGCCCAGGATCTTGGCAGCATGGGCTTTAAAGTCAATCAGGCCCATGCCACCTTGATGATGAGGGCCAAACATGACCTCTAGCCGTACTGGTGGAGGGCGGCCTGACCAAAGCCATCCTTGCAGCAAAGCATACAGGGATTTGAAGAAGCTTGGGGAGAAGGGGATGGCGTGGGCTCCGAACCAGACTTTGGATAGGGGCATAGAGTTGGTAAGAACAACCCTGCCAGTGAGGGTAGTAGGGTGGGCACTGAAAGAGGCGATTCGCTTCGTCACGTTGTCCAGTATATGGCACTCCATTACTGCTGACGCATATCCGCCTGCCTCCATCCACACGCCCAGATGGCGCACCGGTCCTATGGTAGGACGTGGCATGAAGGGGAGCACCAGTGGAGCGGTGTGTGTTGAGTTAGTAAGGCGTGGACGTGGGTGAGCAGATGGGCCAGGTTGGGAACTACTTGCTGGGGCCCAGCAGTTCTGAAACCGACCAAGGAGGATGATTTCGGTTTTGGAGGCGTTCAGTGCCACGTTGCTTACCTGGGAATAATCCTGGATGAGGGCTTCATGCGCGCGTGCATCTTTGTTATTAGACACCCCCACCATGCAATCATCTGCAAATGCCATCATCTTGACTGAGGTTTGGCCTGGCACATGGACCCCAGTGAGTTGGGCATTCACATTTCGCAGTAGTGGGTCAAGGCTGAAGTTGTATAAGAGTGGGCTGAGGGGGTCCCCTTGTCGCAGGCCCCTTTGAGGGCGGACTACTTCCGTTAGGAAGCCTGGGCCACGCACTGCCATTGTCGCAGATTCCGTGAGCAGCATCACCCAGTTTATGAAGCGGGGGGGTAGGCGGAATTGATGGAGGCAGGCCCTAAGGTATTCCCAGTTTACTCTATAATAGGCATTTTGTTGGTCCAAGAATACAATTGCCCCAGAGGCTGTGGACTGATACACATTAGCCACAGAGTGCACGTTATCCCAAATCAACCTTCTGGGGATGAAACTGAATTGTTCTGGGGAGATGGTGGCAGATGCTACAGTCCCTAAATGGTTAGCAAAGATTTTTGTTAAAATTTTGGTGTCTTTGTTTGTTAGAGAAATGGGGCGCCAGTTGGCTATGTCAAGCTTATCCCCTTTTTTGAAGAGTGTGACAGTAAAGGCCTCATGTCCTCCTGGTAGGAGGCGCGTTTCCAACAGGCTTTGGTTAAGTGAGGCTAGCAGCAATGGGGATATATATTTGAAATATTTTTTGTAGAACTCATATGGAATGCCATCTGGGCCTGGGCATTTTCAGTTTGGCGCACCGCGAATGGCTGTCCATAATTTGTTTGGAGTAATTAAATATATTCTCTCCAGGTATCAGAAAATGGTGCAGATATGAGCTCAATCGAGAAATTCCGCCATTTCAGCTGGCTGAATTGGTTCAGTTCAGTATAACTCAGAGTAATATTTTTGCATTTCGATTGCCACTTTGGCCAGTGTGTCTGCAATGGAATTATCTGATCTTCACACCTGTGTGCAGGCCACGCTCTGACATGGTGCGAAAATTTTTTTAAAGAAGTATGCGGTGCACTTGTCACCTTTAGTGATGCGTGTGGCCCTGTATTGGACACAAACCTGATGTTTGTGTTGCCTTTCAAGTGCGTTGAGGTGGGCGGCTGCCTCCGCCCACTTCCAGCCCCATGCAGGCTGTATCCTGTGGCTAGAATGTTGGACTCCAAGTGGGCCAATTCCGCCAGCGCACATGAGATAACCGCCGATGTGGCTCGTGAGCATCTGGAGGAGAGATGGCAATAGTGGCGGATGGTGTCCTCTTTGAAAGTTGCCCATGTGAAAAGGGGTCCACGCAAAATGGTGCAACAAATGATTTTGCCAAAGTTGCCTCTTCCACCCATGTGGAAAATCCTGGCGACGCGAGCTTGGGGGGCGGATTTTGCACCAATGTGGGGCCTTTGCAACTGTGACGGGTAAGTGGTATGTTATTGAGACCAGTCGGTGGTTGGAGAATTCCATTTTTGTTGTTTTGAAGTGGGAGATGTGGGGTTGGAATTTCGCCGGCATTAGAATAAGGTTGATGTGGGTCATGGACCTTAATTGGCCATTGTGGACGTGGGGATGCATCATGTTTTTGAGCAGCGGGGCATGTTGTGGCAGCACATCCATTAACCCAAGGGTGGCTTTTAGAATGCGTAGTTCTACGTGACGCTGTGGGGAGTGGGGTGAGGGAGGCCACCAGTCCGTTGGTGAGGTTAGCCAACAGTTCATGTCACCAACTAGGAAAGAATCAGGGGGTAGCAGGAGGGATTTGGCTGATGAGAAAAATTTCCCAACGCTCATGTGCACTGTTTGGAGCATAGATGTTGACGATTGCGTGTGCAACGTCAGCCCACGAGAAGGTGACAACGAGCACTCAGCCATTTAGGAATGTTTCTGAGGATGTGAATTTGAAAAAATTATTTTTTCGAATTAGCACCCCACAGTGCTTCGACCAAAAGGATAGGGATGGGAGGAGCATTGTTTTCTAAGCTTCCTTGGAACCTCGTGGACAGTGGGACTCCTGGATGGCCAGGATATCCACGGGTAAATTGTTTTGTAAAATCTCAGTTTCCTAGCCCAGGATGGGGAGGCCTTGAGTCCAGCGATATTCAGCATCCCTAGAGTGAAGGTTTCCCCCATCACACCTTAGGTGTGAGGGGGTGGGCCCCCAGGCCCACCAGCCTCTTTAAGGTCCCCACGGGCTTTCACAGCAGCGCGGGTATTAGCAGCAACGCTATTGGGGTTTTTGTTAATTTTTGTGGAAAGAGTCACATTGGCTTTGGCCTTTGCTTTTTCTTTTCCCAACATCAGACAAATTTTTTGCGGTGCGGATAAGTTCAGTGCACCATTGAGCGGGGAGAAAAATTTTTTCAGTTGGGATAGGTCCCAAGTCAGTTTTGACTGGAGCTTGGGTGCAGCAATTGGGTGAGAACAAATCTCCCATCGGATCCTCAGATTGAGTAGCCCACTCATCCTGGGCCTCCCAATCTGATTGGGTGATGGATTCCTGAGTCACTTCCACCGCGAAGGTCTCCATGTCCTCCTGGCATTGTGAGTTTGGGATGGTGGTGGTGGCCTTGGCCGCTTCCTTGGCCATGGCCCTATGGGCCTGCTTAGCCTTCTTCCACTCCTGCGGGGAGATGGGCTTTACCAATAGGTAGCAGCCTTGTGCTCCCCACGGGAAAGCCGCCTTGGTGCTTGTGGTTGGTTTGTAGTGTGCCTCTCTCTGGCCATGGCCGCTGAGGGGTGCTCTTGGAATGTGACGCCCTCCTTGATGGGGCATGCATGCGCCTTATGGCTGAACACATCCCAGTGGGTGCAAATGGGGGCGCGCGCTGTCCACGGTTACCCAGAATGGGTGGGTGGTATGCCCTGTGATGTCAATAAAGGTGGAGTGCGGGATCTGGGTTAGGTCCTTCACAATCTCCTCAGTTGGGGTCAGAACTGCGATGGCTTTGCTGGTGCACAGGTGTGGCATCAGTGTGAAACGTTGCATTTCGAAAGATTGTATTTGTTGTATATGGTGAGACCATCTTTCAGGTGTTGCTCCAAAATGTCGCGTTTTACCGTAGTAGGCAAAAAGTCAAACATGAGGAAAAATTGGTTTGATTTTATCCATCTGGTGCATTTGGTTTCAACGACCTGTTGCCCTTTGGGAAGGTCAACCACTATGCGCACCACTGCAGCCTCGTCTGCTGCTATTTTGCTTTTGAAACCTAGGTCTAGCCAACCGCGTGACATGGAGTGAGGTGCAATGTACACCGCGGTCAGGAAAATTTTGTGTACTTTTTACAAAATTTTTCCCATAAGGCCGTTTTTTGGATGTCCAGATACACACAGACTCCAAATTCCACCGACAAAAGTGGCTGTGAGTGTGGCGTGTTGATGTACTGGTTGCATCGTGCTTGCCACGCGAGTATCTCCAGGGGAAATTGTGACCGCCGGTTTTTTGAGATTTTTTTCTATTCTGCCAGATTCTCCGGGGCGTTTTTGAATGTTAGAGGCCGCGGGCCTTCCGCCTGCTCCTCTTGCCTTGCTTGCCCAACTGCTCCCAGACATGGGTGCAGACTAATCTCCTCTGTGAGATTATCAAACTAGATTTAGTCTTGAATTGAATAGGTTGCAAAAGTGTTTGCAATGAGAAAGAAAAGCAATTCCGATCCTTACTCTTCATCACACAAAAGAGTCCATAATTATTGTACTAAAACAAGAATTAACTGAATATGAATAGAACTTACTAATGCTATTTGTATCTGGATCTGGATCTTCTTTAATAATAAAATTACTACGGAATTTATAGGAGGAATTTGGCTCCCAACTCATTGGTTGGCGCCTCAGCCATGAAACATCAGCCGTTGCTTTTGAAATTTCCTGAAAAGTCTCTTCTGGTGATGGTCTTCTCCATTGGGCTTAGGATTCCTCCATCAGACATCCCAGAGACCTGAAAATGGAAAGAGCCAGAAAACGTGTCCCACACGTTTCCACTTGATCACATCAAACAAACCACATTTGGCTAGTGACATGATTAGGTAATGGGACTCTTTACTTATTAAAGCAGGTTGTAAATCAACCTATTGATTTGCTAGTTGCAGGCGGTATCACTCACCTTACAACTGCTTATTAAATCCCTATCAGTTGATGATGAAACCTTGACAATCTTAATTGGTGCACCTAATAGCTAACCTACAATCATCTATCAGATGCCTCAATTCCATCAGCAACTCTGCCAATGAGATTTTAAGCATCTGCACAGATAATCCTAGACGGATCTGAACCTGGTGATTTACCCAAAAATCTAAGGACATTATTGAGCGTAATTAAAATCAACTGATATCTGATTCATTTGCTAGTAGGATTTATCCCTAGCGAACCAGCAGATAACCTAGGAAGCTGGAAAGATAGGCAAAAATCCCAAACCATCCCCCTCTTGCCTAGATTTCCAGCAGAATAAGATTGAGACATGAGAATGCAGCCTCATGCCAGGTTTAATACTTCTCAGTTTCCAGCGGAGCACATCCCTTTCCAAACTCAACGCTGCCATGACAACCTTTGGCCTGCTGTTCTCTTCCTTTCTTCCTCACTGCAGCTTTCTAAGAGCGCAGTCCTCACAACCCACTTCCAATCCAGCCTAGTCGTTTGTTTGTGCTGATGCTAGCCCCTGAAAGATGTTTTCCCCTCAGTCAGGGCATATGACCCTTTGTCATTTTCAAGGTCTTGGTTCATCACCCTTGAATTCTTAATCTCCATCCACATCCTTAGCAGGAGGTTACTACCGTTGATGTCTTTCTCATGGCAAAAATAAGATAATTAATATTTTTGCTCTTGTTGTTTTTTATCTTAATAACTTTTTAATTAACTTTATTATTAAAAAAATTTCTTTTTTTTAGGAGCTTATTTCTAAATTAGAAATTAATTGTGTCAAAAAAGAAATTTAGGCTTAATTAATAATAAAGTGGATAATGTTGACAATTATACAAAGTCTGACATCCCCCAGCTCGTCCAGCTCAAATGTAAAATTTGTCTAACTCTTGGTATTAGCAATATATGGACAATCTTTCTACTAAAGATGCCCGCCTCTTTTGATTGATGAGTTGTACTTCTCAAAGAAATCTCTTTTATGGTCCCCCTAGGACCCATCCTCAAAGTCAACGCCATGTAGGTAGTCCTTCCGCTGAAATACCAGAAACAGTATCTGATACCAATTAAAACAGAGTAGTGGCCATCTTGAACAAATTGCAGCCGATCCTCCATCTTCCTTAGGTTACTGAAATGGACTTTGCCATTTTTCTAGATTTGGCTCCTTTTTCAGATAATCCCATTATAATCGTTGAGTCTATTTAAGCAATGTCATCCAATATTAGTCATTAACTTTGTGTCAGATCTGATTTGCTTCCACAGTTCTTTTTTCAGCTGGGCCAATGAAGACCAGAAGACCTTTCATCCAAATTAACGTTTGGTAATCGAGAACACTTCAAGGTCCCAAATGGAAATTTAAGGAACAGGGTAACCAAAGCCTTTGCTGAGGCTCTGAAAACCTCTATCTCTCAAGAATCTTAGATTGAGATGTTGCAGCCTACGCTCTTTGTTTCTTGGGCCAAGTCCTTCACAGTTTGGCCAAAAATCTTCTGGCCTCCCTCAACTTCCATTGTTCATTCTGTTTCTGATTCTAAGAGGCTTGTAGCCATTGCTTTCATGATGCCATTCGCTTGTTGCACAACTTCCTTGTCTCTGGCACTACGCACTACTATCTCCCTCTAATGGCTCTGATTGGGGGCATGATTTGGCAACCTCCATCCAGTATCCCTTGCTCCATGATGGCCCACATGTCTAATGTTCTTGATGAAGCCCATCAGTAAGCAATCAATACTAATCTTCTCGCTCTAATGCTATATTAGGATACTTAGAGTTATTCAAACGCTGCCTATTCCTTTTTGAGCTATTTTCCTCCCTAATCCAGAGTAATGCATTTGGTTAGTACCAACATTTCAATTTTTCTTCCTCTTTCGGCGTTCTCTCAAGGCTCAAGTTCTGCTCAATGAACTTAGCTTGAGTGGGTATATCCATTGCTAGTGTTTGATCTCAAAAAATCGATGGTTTATTAATTCCTACTGTCATATATCCTCCCTCCCCAAGAAGCAACATAGATGAAATCATCCCCAAGCTGAGGATAACAAATTAAGAAATTATAAAATATAATCTTTATGGTTATTTATGCTTTTTCCATATCCTATTAATTTTTATTGTTTTTTCTTTTGTAGGACATGACTTTTAATCAGTTCAGAGGTCCATCTTTTTCTTTATTATTCCCCCAAACTGTTTCGTAGTATACTCTGACCTAAAAGTTTTCATGGTTCAGAGGTCATATTCTTTTTTAAGACTTAACCATTTATTTTGGTTCAGCGGTCCTTTTTAGGACTGTACCAATAAATGTCATGACATAACCATCTTTAATGGTTCAAGTGTCCTTTGGGAACACTCTCATTATTTTTTACTTGAATCACTTCTTTAGGTACTTTGCATGGATCCTGTTCACTGTTTTCCACCCGCAAGGTTTTTAGTGGTGTAAGCATACATCGCTATCTTTTCAATAATCTCAAATGGACCTACTACAGCAAATCTAAATTTGTTTTTTCTCCAAAAGCCATGCGTATATAATAGGCTAGCCTATCGCCTACGTGGTATTTGTCTAATGCCAGTTGATTCTTATTGTCTGTCATCTTGAACTTGATCTTTTACTTCAAGGTCATATCAAATTCTTGTGATTGCATTTCGATTAGGATGTTTGATAGTTGGAGTAGGTACTGCTCTGCATTTATCTCCAATGTTGGCTCAACTGTCAAATATATAAATGGCAGTAACACGGCCTTTCTTCTGTACAACACTTTGAAATGCGTTTTTCCCATCGCTGTATGGTGACTAATGTTGTTTTTATATGTCACCAAAATGAGATAAGTTCACCATGTGGAAGTTTTCCAGCAACCAGCTTCCTCATCTTTGTGGCCAGTGTTCCGTTTACTAGTTCTACCAGTCCATTCATTTCTGGCTGGTATGGGACTGACACAACCCCACGGATCCCCATTTTTTCATTTAATCTCAGGACGCATGAGACTTAAAATTCATCCTTTTATCACTCAACAAGTCTTGCAGGAATATGTGGTGATAAACAACTTGATCCAGGATGAAACGCACAATACTTGTAGTGTCCACTTTTGACAGTGGATTCATATTGACCCATCTTGATAGATGATCACTCGCAACTATAAAATATTTGACTCTCCCAGTGCTCATGTTCTGTGGTCCCATCACGTCAATGGACACTGTATGCCAGGCAACTTCAGGGTGGACCAGTCAATATCTGGTAGAGATTTTGTTTATTTTATGCAGCTGGGACTCCACTCACAAAGCCATAAAATCAGCCACATCATAGTTAATGGACTTTCAGTAATAGTACTGAAGAATGCGGCTGGTTGTCTTCCTCAGGCCTCCATGATCAACAACCCTATGTGCGGCTTGAACTATTGCCGCTCATTCATACAGTTTCAGAATATGCTTTTTTTTCGTTGATTGTCTTAAAACTTGTCCATCCTTAGTATTGGTGTTTTCCATCACTTTTCAAAGCACCCTGGATTTCTCAGGGCTTGTTCTCAATTTCTCATCAATCATCCACTGGAATAGTTCATCAGCCCAATAATGTAACACTTGGACCATTGGTAACCTTGATACCCATCCACACTTTGATGGGAAGCTCCCGCCCAATGGATGAATTCAAAGGCGTAAGCTTGATGTTTCAGTGCCCATTGGTCCAGACGTCCTTCTAGTTCATTCAGATTATGCAGCCAGCGCAGGGAGGAGCGGCCCGTCACTACTTTAAAGTGCGTGCCATGAATATACACCCAATGCTGCTTACAGGCATAAATCACCACGAGGCATTCATGCTTAGTAATGGTGTAATTCCTTTCTGCTGCTAAAAACGTCCGGCTCACATAGGCTAACAGATGCTCATCCCCAAGTTCATCCACTTGATTCAGGACAGCGCCAATTGGCGTTAACAAAACATCAGTTTTACTATAAACTCTTGAAAGAAATTCAGTAAATTAAAGCTGGAAAATATTAGGTACAGGCGTAACTCATTGAAGTAATCTTCAGCCTCTTGGTTCCATAAAAATACTTTCTTTGGATTCTTCAGATTTGAAAAGGGGCTTAGAAATTTTCTCAATATCTCATATGAATTTTTAAAAATATCTGACCATTCCAAGGAACTCATAGATATCTCAGACACTTTTGGGACAGCCATCCGCTCTATGGCTTTGATCTTCTGTATTTGCATCTGCAGCCTACTGGAGTTAATTATGAACCCAGATATTCCAATTCTTTTTTGAAGAAATGGTACTTCCTCAGCTTGTTCTTCAAATCAACCACTTTTAGCCTCTTGAAACTTCTTCTAGATGAAGTAAATGGTCAATGAAAGTTCTACTAAACACATTTGTGTCATCCAAGTACATCAGGACGCAGGACAACTTCAGGTTATCTAATATGGCGTCCATGGCTCTTTGGAACGTAGCAGGCGCATTACAAAGACCTTGATGAATCCTAGTCAGTTGGTATAGCCCTGCGCGGTGATTATTTACTTCTCTTGGTCCTCAATTGACAGATTTGCCAATATCCCAAGATTAGGTCCAATATGGAGAAATACTTCGCTTCTCCCAAGCGGTATAATGCATCCTCAATTCATGGTAGGTGATACAAATTCTCCTTTGTTACTTTCTTTTCCTCCAATAGTCAATCACTACTTTATTGAAGCCATCCTTCTTCTTGACAATCAAGATAGGGCTCTCCCAGGGGCTTGACAGTAGGACTAGGAGCTCATGCTCCACTAGTTTGCTTATTTCCTCTTCTACTACCGCTTCAGCTGCCTAAGACCATCAAATTGTCTCATCCATATGGGTAAATTTCCCCGGTGTTGACTTTATGGATTACGTTCTTTGCACATCCCAAGTCATGATCATCCTGGACAATGATTTCCCAATAATTTTTGAATTTTAAGCGCCTATTCCTGTTGTCTTTTCTTCAGATCAGTGAGTTGCTCTCAGTAAAATAACAGGTTGATATTATTGGCAACCTCAACTGGCAATCCCATCTCGGTGAGGGTCCCAAAATCATAGAAACTTTTGCAATTCTGTTTTTAGGATAATATGGAAAAATGTGACAATCTGATTTTTCTCAATCTTCATCAGTTTCCACTTAAAATCGCCAGGAGAACTCGGATTTTTCATGCCCTGGCACCACTATTCCAGGAGCCACCTATGGCTCTATTCTGGACTTCTTCCATGAGCTACCGACCTCTCCATAGAGTTTCTCATGTATTTCCAAAGTGAATCCTGTATTGTTTAAACTCTGCAATACCGGAAATGGTACTCAACTTCTTGGTTTGGTATGTGGCTCCTCATCTTTCCAGGATTTCCATCGGCATTTTGCTCCACTTTTGTCCAACCAATTAGTAAAAATTAGTATATGCCATCATTATAAATCAAATTTATGAAATTGTTCCTCCTGGTAAATTTAGTTTTTTTCATCTGTATAATAGACCAGAGGCAGCGTTTGACCCAATATGGTCAACTTATTGTCCTCAAAGTTACGATAACTCTATATTTCCTTATAACTCAGTCACAATTAGATTGTCATAGCTTTGGTTGGCCAATACTATAGCTGGGGCAGATACCACCAAGTATCCAAATCTGAGTGGTAATGCACTATTACCTCCACAGGAGATGGTTGTATCAGGCCCAGTGGTCCCATATTCTTTATTGTGTTCCAGATCGGGCAAGATTTTCATTTTCATCACCAACTTGGTCAAGACAATATTAATTGGTGCAGGCTTTCAATAATTGCTCGCACTATACTTGATTGACCAATATATCATTATATGTAACTCAGAGTATTGCAAAATAGTGTTTACTGAGTGTATGGCGGTGTTATTTGCCAAATCAAGGGTGTGAATTATTTTTGCCAACTATTAGGAAAGATTCCATAATTGCGCTTAGGGGAATTGACAAGTTCATATCATCTAATTTGACCTCAGCCAGTTCATCAAAATTCTCAGTGTATCAAATCTTGTCCAATAGTTGGCATGCATATGGGCGAGCAACCTCCTTAATTATTTCAGGGTCAATCTCCTTTCTTCAGCTCTGGTTACAGCATTTACATCTAAGTTGACCACTTGATAAAGCTAGTCAGGTGCGTTGTCATCAACAAACAGATCGTTGATGTCAATGTCCTCATTCATGATATTGGTGGGAACAGGTTTAATTGTAGCTCTAGATTGTTTCACATCTAGGCCATGGGCCCTTTTCCTGACTTGTGTGTGTTTTTTGGCTTCCTTAGCCTGCACCACGTTTTTTTGTTCCTTAGGCTTCTTGCTAAAGCACTGGGAAGCAATGTGGCCTTCCCCCGCGCTGGTTACAGTGCATGTTGCTCTTGTCTGTCCATTTGAACCACTCAAGTTTATTGCCCGGACCTGTCAATTGGGCAATCCCTTATTGGGTTTGGCCAATTTGGTGGGTTTTAAATTTCTGACTGTGCTAGGCTTGAAGCTTTGATTAGGGGCCTCTTACGTGGCTCCTAGAATCTTCAAGTGATCCAACGTTTGCAAGGTGGTTATTTTGTAACTAAAGTGGAAGACATCATTTGATGCAGATTGCAATAAGGCCAAAGAGCCACTTGTAACGTAATCCGCGCATTAAAGTTGGTCAAGACTTATGCTATGACAAAAGATTTGCGATTATTGGTAAATTGGTCGGCAAAATTCGCTAAGGTTTTGTCCTTCAGAAATTAGATCCCCATAAATTCTTGCTTGCATTTTGATATATGCGAGAGACTTCCAAACTCCTTCATAATTGCAGCCATGGCCTCGGAATAGGACCAGCTGTCTATAGATGAGTTACCGCCAAGTTTTTGCAGTCAGTATCCAAGCAATTCATGACTGTCAAAGCTTTTTGACTATTGCCACACCCAAACATATTCATGTCAAACAGGCGGAAGAATGCAGTAGCGTTTCCAATGAAAAGTGGGTAGTTTTGGCGTGGCGTTGGGTTTCTTCAAATATTATCTAGCTGCCACTTGCGGCTCTGCTACCTGACTTAATAGAGAAGTAATATTGGGGGTCATCTCTGAAATGGTAGTGAATGCAGTCAGCATATTTCTAAGAGTTAAAACTTCCCAACTGGAGTTCTTGAAGTCATTTCTTCAGCATTAGTCACTACATAGGGCTCACATTTACATTTCTGATTTATCAGATTGTCAACTTTTTTAAACGGTCATTCCATATATGAACTGAGTGAGCACAATCAAATGCAATCCACTTTGCTTTCCATTTTCAGAAATAAAACTTCTCTGATCAAATTTTCTTCTTTCTTTTTCTTGGACATTACTCTTCTGAGTAGCTCATTGCTGAAGTTGGACACTTCTTCTTTTAAACCTTCCTCAATATTAGTGACTCTCTCTTCTAGGGCAGAAAATTCTCTATGATCAGCTGAATATAAGGCTTTCTTATTGACATTTTCCAATTCCGTCCATAGCTTTCTTAATTCGTCCTTATATGAAATTGTGTATTGGATTATCTTACTTAACTAGCCCCTGTAGTGAGCACCAATTGTTTTAATCTGTATTTAATTGATCTTTTAAAGAAGTTAACTCCACAGGTTTGGTTATGTGCACAATCTGCGTTACTTGATAGTTATAGATAAATTGGTTATAATAGTATGAAGAATATTATCTGTAGTTGAGTAAATAAACCCAGTTGATTGGTAGCTGACGCCAAAGATTAAAAGATACAAAATATACTGATTATGTTGACAATTAGGGACTTTTTCCCTATCCCAGCTGAACTTAATTCACTCTCTGTTTCAGAGGTTCCCGGCTTTAGTTCTCATCATGATGACTCAGCGGAGATCTACGTTAAAGGTCTATTTTTTCTAAGGATATCCGATCCTTACTCTTCATCACACAAAAGAGTCCATAATTATTGTACTAAAACAAAAATTAACTGAATATGATTAGAACTTAATAAAGCTAAATGTGTCTGGATCTAGATTTTCCTTTAAAACAAATTACTATGGAATTTATAGGGGAATTTGGCTCCCAACTCATTGGTTGGCGCCTCAGCCATGAAACATCAGCCGTTGCTTTTGAATTTCCCTGAAAAGTCTCTTCTGGTGATGGTCTTCTCCATTGGGCTTAGGATTCCTCCATCAGACATCCCAGAGACCTGAAAATGGAAAGAGCCAGAAAACGTGTCCCACACGATTATTCTTGATCACATCAAACCAACCACATTTGGCTAGTGACATGATTAGGTAATGGGACTCTTTGCTTATTATAGCAGGTTGTAAATCAACCTATTGGTTTGCTAGTTTCAGGCGGCATCACTTACCTCAAAACTGCTGATTAAATTCTTAATTAGTTGACGATAGATCCTGACTAATCTTTATTGGTGCATATAATAGATAATCCACGATCAACTATCAGATGCCTCAAATCCGTCAGCAACCCTGCCAATGAGATCTTAAATATTTGCATGGATGAATCCTTAATTTATCCAAACCTGACGAATTGCCCAGAAATCCGCGTACATTATTAAGCTGAATTTGAAATCAATCTATATTTGATTCATTAACTAGTGGGACTTATCCCCTAGCAAACCAGCAGATAACTTAGGAAGCTGAAAAGGTGGGCAAAAATCCCAACAGCATCACATAAATTTTGTTTTTCTGGAAATACTAGATCTTGAAGAGGCGGGTTCACAAGGTTTAGTCTCAAAATAGAATTCAGCGTTGCAAATTATGTAGTACATGTTAGTGCTAAGATAGTCATTAGCGCTTGCTTGAGAGGCGAGGTAGGAAGGTACAGAGGAGCAGAGGCGGCACTCTGGTATTTCTGTTAGATGGGAGCAACGATGAAGTAGAGGGGAGCAGTCTTTCAGAAAACAAAGCTACATAAAGCAGCTGTATGGACATCTTCAATAAACCTGCGGTTAAGTCCATAAGCTGTTTCATGGATGGCGTGAGCTATCTATCACAGGGATAAATTTCGTCATCCTTTAGGAACTTTGAGGATGAGTCCAAGAGCAAGGGAAGGCTTGGGAACATGGGGCAGGTCATAACATCAAAGTTTAGATTGGGTGGTTTTATTTTAGAAAAAAGATGGTGAAAATTATCTTTAGTTTGGCAATTATATTAAAAAATTGACCTAGTTATCTAGATCCTAGAAGTCCAATATGATTCCTTGTGGAGGTGCTTTATGATTAAAGTTTTGGTATCTAACTGCTGAATCAACTTGGATTCCTAGATCAACCTTGAGTTTAAAAAAATGATCTAAAGTAGAAGCCAAAATGGCAAGGGGAAAGTTTTTGAGTTGTTGGACCAGTCAACATATCAATGGAGATGAGGAATTTTAATATTGGCATCGTTTAAATTCAAGATGGTGGGTGGCAGGTCATAAATGATTTGGGCGAAAGGTAAAAACAAACCTCAGTCAGGTGTTTCATCTTGACAGCAGAGATTATTTATAAGATGGAGATCAACAATGCCAATGGGTAGTAAAAATTTAGATTGGGAGGCGTCAAGTTAGCAGATTAACAGAATGGCGAGGACTGAAGATTTTAGGCACAGCCTTGATTAAAATTAAAAAGGCAATCAGTGGTAACTGTCAAACCTGCTCTTATTTGAATAAGCCTGTTTGATCCTTTATTATTGGAGTTAAAAAATTCAAATATCTACTAGAAATAAAAATATAAATGAATCTAGTACTAAAAAAATATTTTTGAAAAGGGGTTGAAATAAGATTTGGATTCTCCAAAAAGTTGTTGGACAGCAAGGAGCATTAGCCCTGATAGATGATGTGGGCGCTGCGGCATTTGAGTTGACTGTTTCATCTACAAAGAAGCAAGAAGTGTTGGCTAGAAAAAGGAGAGAGAGTCAATTCATTCAGTTCAGCTATTTTAATTTTGTCATTTAAATAGTGAGAAGCATTATGGCCAGAAAATGGAGAGAGCATCAAGGCATTTTGTTTGACTATATTAATTTTGTCATTCAAGTAGTGAGAGGCGTCAGCGCTAGAAAATGGAGGGAGTGTCAAGGCATTTGGTTCAGCTGTTCTGATTTTGTCATTGGGACATCGAGAATCTTCAACACAGGTAGGCAAGGTAATTTGGGGGCATCAATGTTCAGCAAACCTAATATTATTAGGAGAAGACTTTGGCTCAGATGCAGAATTAGACTTGGCCTCTCCAATAGCAGGTTTTGAGTATTTTAAAAGCAATTGAGGTGGTCAGGTTTTGAGGTTTTGAGTAATTCTCACAGCTTACTTTCAGGTGAATCGCTTCAGTCACAGAAATACTTGGCTCAGCTGGCCTGAATAAGAGGAAGATTTTTGATAACTTCAGCAGAAAAGAGTAATTTTGGGCGCCAAAATATTTGGCTCAGTTGGGCCATTTGTGAAGATGGGAGCCTCAGCATCAGGAAACAAGATGGTGAGGCATTTACTTGTTTCATCTCATTTTTTTAACTCATCAAGAGGTTCTGGCTCAGCTAAAAATTTCACTTAAGAATTTCTTTGACTTTGGTGCTGGTAAATACTAAAACGTCAACTGTAGCAATTCAGGTTCACTTAGAGATCTTGAATGCAGGAAACTGGAGAATGCATCAAAAACCTTTTTACCACAGCTGAAATAAGCTTAAGATTTAGTAACTTATCTCTGGTTTTCTCTGGGATAGGAGGGTAGATTTGGTGGCGCCCTCTCAGGAGTTGCTCTAGCATCAGAGTAAAAACATCATGTCTTGTAGCATTGTGGGAATTTTCATATGACCACATTATCCAGTTTGCAAATTATTTAAGCTTCAATTGATTTAAAATAATTGGTTCATTTATTTAATTTAGTTTATTGATTAAGCTTTGAGATGTTAATCAATTATTCCATCTCTTTGGTAATAATCACCAATTATATAATTAATCATAATTCTCATAAAATCGTATCTAATGATAATTATGGTTACAATCTTTGTCAGGGATTGTTGCCAAAAATTTGAAAGATGAGTAAATTGACTCAAAATGGGTAATTACTCATGGGAAATTATCAGGTTTAGTAGCTGACATGTGGGCTGATACAAATAGCGATTTAATTATGATATTCCTTGTATATCAGCTGGAATATTTCCTGAAATTGAACCAATATCCCTTTTCTGTTGGCTAGGCATTCTGAGATCATTGTATATATCCCTTTTCATCAGCTAGGCACGCCAAGAACCTTGTGGTTACCATGAATACCCCTAACACATGTTCTTCATCACTTTACCCTATAAATATTCCCTCTTTCTACTTATAAAAACACCTTAGTACTGTGAATACTTTATTGTTTTCAATTGTTAATTGTTTACTTCAGAGTGAAGTTGTAAAGAAGTCTTCCTGTCTAATTGTCAACACCAGAGTGAGGCCAAAGTTACTTAATTCCTTATTTATTTCCAGAGTGAGGCTGAAGTCAATTAATCCTTAATATTTCCAAAGTAGGGCCAAAGCTACCCATATATCAAACTCGACTAGGCTAATTGTCTTCATGCAATTAACAAATTCATGTTTATTCCCATAAGGCAGTAGTTAAGTGAACCTGTGAATCAGTAGAAACCCCGCAGTTTTTACAAGAATCATAACCATATATAGTCTTACCTCTGCCGCTTTGTCATTCTAAATTCACTGTCAATATCTGAATTTCATTTGGTATCATATTTGGTATAATACTTGATCATAACAAGCTATTTTCACAGTAGCGCACATTGCATACCCACTGGATTTCATTTCAGCTTGTTTTATGCAGTGCCATCATTTTAATTTATTGCATGGCTCAATCTGTCCATAGCACTCATGACATCCTGGTGGGTTTGAGCTTGGTCAAATTTTCAGGAGTAGACCAAGCTCATATCTGCAAGGTAGGGGTCTTCTTTTTTCCTGCTTCATCCTGTTTTATTTATTGTGTTTTCTTAAGGGTGATCAACGTATTTACAGTTGCAACATGAAGTGCCCCAGTAGTGAGCATCAGATCTCAGCTTTGTGCTCTATTGGCAACAAGCCAAGGGTAAATGATTTATTGATTGACTACTCAGAAGTTCCAGGCAGGACAACTTGGATATAATTCAATCTTATCTAGAGGTTCAAAGGTTCCTGATAATTCTCAAGGCTGGATAAGATTTCATCAGTTTTAGAGAATTGGACTTTAAACTTAAAATATATATAGGTTGTAAAAGTACTCTTAAGAAAAAGGTTAGTACTAAATAAAGTACCAAGGGAAAATCAGGAATGTGATGAGTATTAGGCGAGTACCACGTGTGAGAGTGGAAGGGGATTCAGAAATGCAAGAGGTGATGGTGTATTCCAGGTTCATAGCTAAAGTAGATAAAGATTACTTGTTGAAGGCTGGACTGAGATCAGTAATAGTGACACAATTAAGTGGTTTCCACTAGCTGTTATTAGTAAGTCAATAGGTGATAAGGCAATGTCATTGAGTTTACATTCTTTGATTTTTCCATGGCAAGGGGTGCATGTGGTGCGCAATAAACTACTGTTTTAATGTTGACAGTCTGGTGAGAGGATATTGGATGGTTGGACATAATTACTGAAATTCTGGGTTGATATAATAAAACTTTATAATAGAAATAGATGTCAACTTTAAATCTGATGAACTTATTTTATTTAGTTTCTAGGAGGTTTTTATCTTAGGTGAATCAAGAATTATGATTGAGGTTTTGGCGATGTGAAGGGAACCAGCGAATTGGGAAAAATGAATTAAAGTTGCAGTGTAGATGTTTAGTGTTCATGAAATTTTTAAGAACCGCCTATTCTCATGACATTCCCCTAACATTTTGGTATCAATAGAGTTTCAAGAGATTCCAAATAATGGTAAATTGGTAGGGTACTCCATTGAGAATCTCTAGGGCACAATTTCCATAGGGGAGGACTTTTTTAAACTTGGTAGGGTCCTTTTTCGTGGGGGTGTGTCTTATGAACAGGAGCTATTTTATTTATTTTGATAAAGGAATATTAAATCCCCAATAGTATAAACTTAAGAGATTTAAGTTGTTTGTGATAGTTGTCTTTCATTCGCTTGGCATGTTAAGTTACAAAGTTTTGGGCAAAGGTTCGCCATTAGTGGCAATTGAGTGGTTGGTGTCAGACAAATACAAGTCCAATTATATAATAAGAGTGTATCATTATTAAATAAGGATGAAAATACAGATGAAATTGGCTTAAAAATACTGGTCAATTCTTAATGGAACCCTAAAATTGGGGTAACATTTCTAACAATAATTGGGCAAACAAATTAAGTTTGGTTGGTCTGATTGCACCAAATTATCAGTCAAATTCAGGAAGTTCATTGGAGGCTCATCTCCCGGCCTCTTCTATTTTAGTACGGGCTACCTTACGGAAACCAGCCCCTTTTATAGGGTCAGAGGGGGTCCAACCAAGTGCAAAATTTTTCCAGACCATTGATTGGGTCAAATATATAAAACATGATTTCATGGACTAGTCCTTCCTGCTCCCAACCTTAATCAGTAATTCCACCCAAACAAGGTGAATTTGAGAGATCTTATAGAGCAACAGCTCATATTTTCTAGTCCAGAATTTAATAAGCGATCTGAAATTTCAAGCCTCAATGCTTTAGATATTAATTATCAGATTATTTAGAGTATTCTCTCTTTACCCCATTGCTGCTACCAATAAAACATATAAAAAAACAACCTGTTATTTGTTCTTAGCGTTTTATTTTTTATATAAAGTGGTGCAGAATTCCCCTTAACTAAAGGTTGGAAGTTAGGCAAAAAAGGCAGCAACGAATATTTTCCCCACCTAAAATCCAACAAGTGGTGCTCACTACAGATCACCTGCACACCACAAAAAACTTACAAAAATAGAGTTTGGTAGGGCATCTAACCATCACAACTTCCCCACGAAAAGTAACCCTAGGCTAGCCACTTTGGATCTACAGCTAGCCAGTGCTTTGTCTCTCCTAAAAGGCTTGAGTAGCACTATATTCTAAAATCTCATTTTCAGAGATAAGTTCAACCTTAGGTGAGGGCAGTATTTCTTACTTTCTCCTTGTTTATGATTCTTCTATGGAAGGAGCAAATGACCAACCGTAAAAACTGTGAGGTTTCTACTGGTGAATAATTTTGCTTAACTATTTGTTCTTGGAAAAAACGATTTTCTATTTGTATGAAGACAATTAGCCTAGTTAAGTTTGGGTAATTGAGTAGCTTTGGCCCTACTTTGGAAATATTAAAGGGTTTAAGTGACTTCAGCCT
>JAKSZP010016595.1:0-27258 GCA_022478985.1 Massospora cicadina | reverse complement strand
GGAAAATAAAATTAGAAATTATTTCTAAGTGTCTTCATCATTCAGGTCCTTAATTTGTTTTTCAAGCTTATAAGGCAGCAGACCCAGAAAGGTTCTGCTGTCACTCCATTTTTTCCCATTTTTACCCTTTAAAAATTCCAATATAAATAATCCCTAAAAAGAATCCAATTTCATTTGTGAATCTTAGCAGTCTGCCAGACTTTTTAACAATAGTTGCCAGTTTCATAAATCAGTGGCTGGTGCTCATGGCTTCTTTACTACTGTTTCATCCATAGTTATGGATGTCTGTACTGCAGGTTTCTGGATGGCACTCTGGGTGGTCACGCACCCGAGTTACTGGAGAGTCTTATTATTATCAGCATGCTCCATGACACCATTGTTTCATTTCATCAGTATTGAAACCACTTGCACCACACTTGATTGCAACCCCAGGAGTCAAGTCCCAAAAGTAGTGCACAAGGCAGGAGATGCTCTGTTTACTTTAATATATGGCATTTGTTAGGGTGAGTACGTGCCAAGAGAACACTGGCCTTTAAATGTGGGTTTTTTAGCAGCCACAACAAAAAGCACCAAATAATCAGATGCAATTTATCAAAAGTTGGGAGGTTTGAGGGGGCTGAGTCCTTGCTGTTGTAGGGTTGCAGCTTCCCATAGTTGATGTTGAATTAGCACATAAGGGTTCCTATATCAATGAGGCCATTAAACGTGATTCTTTGGTGGCTTCTATCCTAAAATCACAGGAACTGCAAACTTTAATATAATTTTTGCCAAAATAAATATAAAGATAAGAACTTTTGGGTATATAGTTTTTTAGAAAAAAAAGGTTAAAATAACACAACACTCTACTATAGATATGGTGCTGATTTTAAGCTTGGTGGGGGAGGGGGAGGCTGTTAAGCTGGACTACAATATTTAGGAATGATATTCATTTTGAATTCACCAATTAATGGGTTTGATCCCCAATTTACCCTCAATAGTATCAGCCAATGGTTTCAAGCCATTTTTGGGCTGTTTTCAAAAATTTTGAACGTCCAAATTCACTTCTCAAGTTTTGATGGAGTGTTGGGTTTGATCATTATTTTTGGCATTTTCTAAAAAAAAATTAAATTTGCATTGTTGAAAAAGTTGTACCCACTCAGTTTAACTTCTGGTTGAGTCCCTTGTTGGGGTCAGTAGCTGGGGAACATGGTGGAGAGCTGCTTGTGATCATTAAAATCCACATAAAGTTGTTTGATTTATTTAAAGAGAAGTATGCAGATTTTGATACCTAAATGGGTTTGTGTTGATGAGTGGATGGGGAAAAAGTATGGGGGCAAACAGTGAGGGGTGGCTTCCACCCATCTCTTATCCAGGGTATGACCTAGGTCAGAGCTCTGGGTAAGTGGCAGGTCTTTGGGGCTTGAACCCTTCTTGGTTCTAAAGGGGTGCAGAACTCTGTCCAGCCTGATAGCTGGAGCCAAGGGTCTTGTAAGTCTCATGGAGCGCCCTTTGGCTCTCAATCGGGTCATCTTTCCATTCCCAAATAAAAAGATACCAAAGAGGATGGCAGTACCTCTCATCACTCAGGGCGATCTCGCTCACATAGTAGATGAGCGATGGGTGTCAGCCCTTTTGCTTTGGATCCCACCCTCAGTACCCACACTAACCTCAGCAGAACTGTTGCGGGAATTAGTGAAATCTGTGCTGAGATTACCAAACTGAAATTGGTTGGATCTAAAACAGGTGGTAAACTGGCTGATGGCCAAAATTTGAATGGCTGTAAAAGCATGAAGAATGAGATATCAGCAGGATCGCCTGATGGCTCCAATTTGATCACTAAACCAGTAGAACAAATATTGGGCATCATTGATAAGGGTTTGAAGCTCTCAAATATTAATTTGGTTGTTGCGGCCAATGTGCTGTACTGACCAAATGAACGGTTAAATGACCAAGTGCGGGCAGGTTGGCCATCCTGAACCATTCCCAAACAAATGGAACCATCCCTATATGGGATAAGCTTGGGGGATTCCTGTCACTCATCAGGCTAAACGCTGTCATACTAACCATTGGAAATGTAGTCAAGCCCTGGTTTGGACATTTGAGGTCAAACTGACAGAGACTCAGCCCGCTGCCAAATTTTGTGATGTCAGTTCCCAAAGAATAAACCTATCCATTCCTGAACAATTTGCCAGTTAGGTCGAATTTGCGGTCCCCAACTCCATCCTGTCACTACCCAATTGACCACTATTTAATCAGTTGCATGGCACTGAGAAAATTGTTGGTCGATTTTCTTACTTTTCTTCCAAATAAAATTTTACCAAAAACCAAATTTTTTTCCCTTTTTGACCGCATCCCAGATGGCATTTCCCTGGTGGCCCATCAGCCCGCACTCTGGGTGGGCTTTACCAGTTCTCCTGGTCACTATGGCTCCCTCCATCATCAATTGGGTTCAGAGCTTGATATTTTTGGCTTTATAACCCCATTCTCACAAACTTCTGGCAGCAATACATGGGGACCTTATGGCCTTATGTCCATCAATGGAAAGAAAGAATCCATCTCCTTGTCACCCCCAATAAGATGGCCTCACATGCCAAGGATCTTGTCGAGACTATCACAGAAGGTCCAACCCCTGCAGCTAGTCCTATCAAGTGGGAAATGGGTTCAGTGTGGTTTGTCGCTGGGATACTCCTCACCTTGTTGTTGCACCACCACTTTGTGGTTTCACATTTTCTGGCTCCATATCAAGTCATACAGTCAGCAATGCCACTGGCATTCTGGCTTGCTTTTTGGGTGCTCACGCATCCTGACTGGCAGGCCAGTCTAAACTTCTTCTGCCATTTTCATGACAGGTCTTACAGCATTGAAAAGAAGAATCTTTTATTTAATGGAAGTGCTTTCTAGTAAACTTTTCTCTCTCGTTGCAATCACTTTTGCAACTTATTAAATTCAAGTCTGATTCTAGTTTGATAATCTCAAAGATGAGATTAGTCTGTGCCCATGTCAGGGAGCAGTTGGGCAAGTAAGGTAAGAGGAGCAGGTGGTAGGCCCGCGGCCTTAAACGTTCAAAAACGCCCTGGAGAAACCGGTGGAATAGAAAAAAATAAAAAACTGGCGGTCACTATTTCCCCAGAAATCCTCATTTGGCAAGTATGATGTAACCAGTACATCAACACGCCACACTCCCAACCACTTTTGTTGGTGGAATTTGGAGTCCGTGTGTATCTGGACATCCAAAAAATGGCCTTGTGGGAAAAATTTTGTGAAGATGTACACAAAATTTTCCCATCTGCGGTGTACGTTGCACCTCACTCCATGTCACGCGGTTGGCTAAACCTAGGTTTCGAAAGCAAAATAGCAGCAGATGAGGCTGCAGCAGTGCGCATAGTGGTCAACCTCCCCAAAGGGCAATGGGTCGTCAAAACCAAATGCACCAGACGGACGAAATCAAACCAAATTTTCCTCACATTTGACTTTTTGGCTACTATGGTCAAACGTGCCATTTTGGAGCATCACCTGAAAGATGGTCTCACCGTATATGGCGAAATACAATCTTTTGAGATGCAACACTTTGCGCTGATGCCACACCTGTGCACCGGCAAAGCCATTGCAGTTCTGACCCCAACCAAGGAGATTGTGAAAGACCTAACCCAGATCCCGCACTCCACATATATCAATATTGAAGGGTATACCACCCACCCTTTCTGGGTAACCATGGACAGCGCACCCCCCATCTGCACCCACTGTGATGCGTTTGGCCATAAGGCATATTCATGCCCCACCAAGGAGGGCATCACATTCCAAGAGCACCCCTCGGCGGCCATGGCCAGCGGAGAGGCGCACTATGAACCAACCACAAGCACCAAAGAGGCTTTCCCGTGGGGAGCACAAGGCTGCTACCTACTGGTAAAACCTATCTTCTCAAGAGCGGAAGAAGGTCAAACAGGCCCGCAGGGCTGCAGCCAAGGAAGCAGCCAAATTCACCTCCACTATCCCACACTCCCAACGCCAGGAGGACATCAAAACCTTCGCGGTGGAAGCAACTTGGGAATCCATCAACCAACCAGATTGGGAAGCCCATGCCAATTGGGCCAACCAATCTGAGGATCTAATGGGTGACTCAATCTCACCCGACCTTTGCAACCAAGCCCTAATTGGAACCAATTTGGTTTACAACCTACCTGAAAAAAAATTTTGACCCAAACGTTGGTGCTCCAAACTCATCTGCACCGCATAAAAATTCGCTCAACGTTGAGGAAACAAAAAGTGAAGGCAAAAGTCAACGCGAACCTTTCTGCTAAAATTAACAAAACCACTGATAGCGTTGCTGCAAACACCCGCGCTGCTGTGAAGGCCCTTGGGGATCAAGAGAAGGCTAGTGGGCCTGGGTGCCCACCCCCTTGCACCTAAGGTGTGATGGGGGAAACCTTCACTTTAGGGACGTTGAATATCGCTGGACTCAAGGCCTCACCATCCCAGGCTATGAAACTGAGTTTTTTACAAAAAAATTTACCCATGGATATCCTGGCCATCCAGGAGTCCCACTGTCCGTAAGGTTCTGAGGATGCTTGGAAAACCATGCTCCTCCCTTCCCTATCCTTTTGGTCAGAGCACTGTGGGGTGCTAGTTCAGAAAAACAATTTTTTTTAATTTTTACCATCGGAATCCTTCCTCAATGGCCAAGTCCTCATTGTCACTTTCTTGTAGGCCAATGTGGCACATGCTATCATCAACATCTATGCCCCAACCTGTGCACAATAGCGTCAGGAATTTTTCTTGTCAGTCAAATCCCTCCTGTTACCCCCAGACCCTTTCATAGTCAGCGACATGAACTGTTGGCTAAACACACCCACGGACCTTTGGCCTTCCTCCTCCCATGCCCCCCAGGGTCACGTAGAACTTCGCGTTCTAAAGGCCACCCTTGGGTTAATAGATGCGCTGCCGCAGCAAGCCCGCTGCTCAAAAACATGACGCGCCCCCACATCCACAACGGCCAATTAAGGTCCATGACCCACATTGACCTTATCCTCACACTGGCGAAATTTTAATCTCACATTTCCCACTTCCAAACAACAAAAATTGAATTCTCCAACCACTGGCTGGTCTCAATAACCTACCACTTATCTGTCACAGTGGCTAAGGCCCCACATTGGTGCAAACTCCGCCCTCCCAAACTTGCATCATCAGGATTTTCCACTTGGGTGGAATCAGCAACTTTGGCAAAAGAGTTTGTTACACCGTTTTGCGCAGACCCAATTTCCACATGGTCAGCCTTCAAAAAGGATAACATCCGCCACTCTCGCCACCTCTCCTCCTGAAGCTCATGAGCCACATCAGCCGTCATTTCGCGCGCTCTGGCAGAGTTGGCACACCTGGAGTCCAACATCCCAGCCACAGGCTACAGCCCTGCATGGGGCTGGAAGTGGGAGGAGGCAGCCGCCCACCACAACGCGCTCAAAAGGCAACACAAACATCAGGTTTGTGTTCAGTACAAGGCCAAACGCATTACAGAGGGTGACAAGTGCACCGCATATTTTTTTTAAAAATTCTTCGCACCATGCTAGAGCATGGCCTGCACACAGGTGCAGAGATTGGATGATTTTGTCATGGATATGCAGCTGAAGTGGCAATCGAAATACAAAAGTATTACTCCAAGTTATACTGATCTGATCCAATTCAGCTGGCTGAAGTGGCGAAATTTTTTGACTGAACCCACATCTGCACCATTTCCTGATACCCAGAATTAATGAATTTGATTACTCCGAATGAACTCTGGACAGCCATCCGCGGTGCACCAAATCAGAAATGCCCAGGCCCAGATGGCATTCTATATGAATTCTAAAAAAAGTACTTCAAATATTTATCCCCCTGCTGCTTGCCTCCATTAACCAGAGCCTTCTGGAAACGCGCCTCCTACCAGGAGGACAAGAGGCCTTCACCGTTACACTCTTCAAGAATGGGGACAAGCTAGACTTAGCCAACTGGCGCCCCATTTCTTTAACTAACACGGATACAAAAAGTTTAACTAGAATCATGGCTAATCATTTAGTGATTGTAGCATCTGCCACCATCTCCCCAAAACAATTCAGTTTCATAACCAGAAGGTCGATTTGGGACAACGTGCACTCTGTGGCTAACGCATTCCAGTCCACAGCCTCTAAGGCACTTGTATTCTTGGACCAACAGAAGGCCTATGATAGAGTAAACTGGGAATACCTCATGGCCTGCCTCCATCAATTCCGCTTACCCCTCGCTTCATCAACTGGGTAATGCTGCTCACAGAATCTGCAACAATGGCAGTGCGTGGCCCTGGCTTCCTAAAGGAAGTAGTCCGCCCTCAAAGGGGCTTACAACAAGGGGACCCCCTTAGCCCACTCTTATACAACTTCAGCCTTGACCTACTACTTCAAAACGTGAATGCCCACCTCACTGGGGTCCATGTACCAGGTTAAGCCCCAGTCAAGATGATGGCGTTTGCAGATGACTGTGTGGTTGGGGTGTCTAATAATCAAAATGCACTCACGCTTGAAGCTTTCATCCAGTAGTATTCCCAGGTAAGTAATGCTGCGCTGAACGCTTCCAAAACTGAAATCATCCTCCTTGGTCGGTATCAAACCTGCTGGGCCCCAGTGACCAGTTCCCAGCCCATCTGCTCACACACGTGCTCGCCCTCCCTGCTCACCCCACACCGCCCCACTAGTGCTCCCCTTCATTCCACGCCCTACCATAGGGCCTGTCCGCCATCTGGGTGTGTGGGTGGAGGCAGGCGGGTATGCATCAGCAGTAATGGAAAGTCATATTCTAGACAACATGACGAAGCGCATCGCTTCCCTCAGAACCCACCCTACTTCCCTTACTGGCAGGGTTGATTTAGCCAACTCTATGCTCCTCTCCAAAGTCTGGTTTGGAGCCCACGCCATCCCCCTCTCCCCAGGCTTTTTCAAATCCTTGTATGCCCTTTTGCAAGGATGGCTTTGGTCAGGCCGCCCACCACCAGTATGGGTAGAGGTCATGTTTGGCCCTCATCGTCATGGTGGCATGGGCCTGCTTGACTTCAGAGCCCATGCTGCTAAGATCCTGGGCACCTGGATTGTGGCCGTCACTGCCCCTATGCTCCCTTCCCAACACTGGTCCCGCGCGGCCCGCTCCAACTTCTCCCGCGCCTTGGGCCTTAACAATCCATTGAACCCTCACTCCTTGATGAAATACCTGGCTTCCCACCCATCAGCCACAGGTCCTCACGGTACTAAAACCCACTACAAACGAATCCTCCTCTCCATGTGGAGCGCTGAGTGGAGAATTTGTATTAGTGGACACACAGCCCAGAGAGGCCGCCCCTCTCCTCAGTTCACACAAGAGATACAGGGGTTACCCATTCAAGATGGCGTGATCCCCACATGGCCCCATGTCCTATCCAGGGTGGACTACCTGGACATGATGGACATCCCTTATTCCCTTGAGACCCAGAAGGCTATTTGAAAATACGCACACCACCCTCTGTTTCAGCCTCATATCTGTTCCCATGTGTGGCGCTGCCTGAGGCGGGTGTACCATATGGCTGAGCGCTCTAACACTTTACACTCATCCTGCGTCATGTGTGGCCAGTATGGAACGCTGTTCCATCACCAGGAGAAGTGTCCTACCTCTAAAGTGATATGGCGCGAAGTTCAACGTCTGCTGGGCCAGGATCAAACACATCCCTTCAGTCTGTCAAGAGATATGTTTGCCTTATCAATGGCCTGCCCGCTTTCACCCTCCCTCCATGCTCTGGTGGTTGCAATCCTCATGTGGACTATCCACACGATTGTCTTGGATGCCATCGCAGGTTCCACCCCCACCCTCCCAGAAGCTGTCCACAGATTCCAGTCTCATTTGGTGGACCACTTTCAGGCGTGGATGTTTGGATACCTCCCACCGCATCACCAACAGCTG
Source organism: Massospora cicadina (assembly GCA_022478985.1). Lineage (NCBI taxonomy): Eukaryota > Fungi > Entomophthoromycota > Entomophthoromycetes > Entomophthorales > Entomophthoraceae > Massospora > Massospora cicadina. The sequence goes on along the minus strand of JAKSZP010016595.1, from coordinate 19,350 downwards.
GTCTCCTCTTGGTTCCCAGTTTGGTTTATCAAATCAGACCCTATCCTCCACACATGTTCAATTGTGGCTACAGCCCCTTCAACATTCCCTCCCCCTCCCCATAAGTGGTATTCCCGCTGGCAACAAGAGATAGCATTGCTTCTCTGGGGTGCCTTCCCTGTTACTAAGTTTTGTTTCTTTTGGGTCAAATTTGGAAGTGTCCATCCCATGGTTGGCCTTCCTCACGGTAAATTCAAAGTGCTTTCTAGTAATTATAATCATAAACTACAGCTTTAAGCTAATCAAGGCAATCTTATCTCTCAAGTGATGTAGTTAATTTTTGATAACTACAGTAAATTAATAAGAATAAATTTATTTTAGTAGGTTTATAATATAGATAGATAAGCTGATAGTAGGATATTGAATTGTTATAGTCATCTAAAATCATACTTGACTTAAAAAGAACTATAAATATAAATCAAATCAATGATTAAAAATTTTGATTTTTATAAAATCTACTAGGTCTTTGGTAACAAGTTATTAAACTATAGAGTTTTCTTGAACCTTTTTTATAATTTAATATGGATTTAGGGGGCTGCAACACAACTCTGTTCAGTTTTAGAAAAGCTTTTCACAGGCTTTATAGGGTTATTTATAGCTTTCTTTTACACTTTTTTAGATTTCTGAGGTGCTGTCAGTTGAACAGCAAGGAAGAATTAGACTGGCCTGCCAAAAAGAGTGCCAGAGCACCTGGATGGCAAACCAGAATGCCTGGGGCACTGCTGTTAATATGACAAGTATGAAACCAGAAAGAAATTCTACCAATGTCTGCTGGTAGGCCAGAATTTTGTATAGGCACAAGATAGTGTAACAGATACTCACAGCTATTGGCCCTGATGGGCACAAGAACATTGGTGGATTAGGTGGTTTAATTTTCAATATATATATATAAACTAAATTTTGGGAGGGTTTTTTAATAGAAAATTTAAAGGAAGAAAATTGACCAACAATTTTCTCAGTGCTATACAACTGATTAAATAGTAATCAATTGGGGTAGTGGCAAGCTGGGATTGGGTCCCATGATTTTGACCTAACTGGTGAATTATTTAGGAATAGGGGGTTTGTTCCTTGAGAACTGATATTATAAAATTCAGCGGTAGGCTGAGTCACTGTTGGTTTGACCTTGAATATCCAAACTGGAGCTCAGTTACATTTCTGATGGTTGGCATGACAGCATTTGGCCCGATGAGTGACAGGAATCCCCTAAGGCTACCCCCTATAGGGGTGGGTCCATTTGGTTTGGAATAGGTTTGGGATACCTAACCTGCCCACATTTGGTCACTGGACTGTTTATTCAGTCAATGGTATCATATTGGCTGCAATACCCAAATTACCTACTGGGGACTTCAAACCCTCATTGGTGGCACCTGATGCTATAGCCTGATTGTCAAGGATGATCCTCGACAAGTTTGGTAGGAGAGTACTTTGTTCAATTGATATATTGATTGAATTGGAACTGTCAGGTATTCCAGCTGATACCTCAGCCTTCTTGCCTTTCCAACCATTTGAGTTTTAGGCATCAGCCAGGTTGCCACTTGAATTAGATCTGGCTGATTTCAATTTGATAATTTTGACACAGATTTCATTAATTCCCTGTAACAGTTCTGCTGAGGTGAGTGTGGGTGCTGGGGGTGGGATCTGAAGTGGAAGGGCTGTTACCCATTGCTCATCTACTACATGAGTGAGATCACCCTGAGTAATAAAGGGTATCACCCTCCTCTTTGGTGTCTTTTTACTTGGGAATGGGAAGATAGCCTGATCAACAGCCAGGGGACATTCCCTGGGACTTACAGGTGCCCAATGCCTGATAAAATTGGTTTTGGTATTAGCTTCCTAATTTAAGTTGTGAATAATTCTTTAATCTTTAGCACTGATTATTGCTTTTCTACTAATTTTAAACCTACTATTAGATGGGGTAATTGTCCCTTTAAGCTATCACTAGTGTTATAAAATTTGAGTTATAGGCACCTGTTGGACATATTGTGACTTGATTGGTTCGGCATAAAAACTATAGAAATTAATTTGGTCAGAGATCACTGAATTAAATCAGAAACCTTTTTCAATTGTAGTTTCAGGAGTTGAAGCTTTATATAGCCAACAGCTCAGAAGCTCTATTAAACCCATCCTTGAGGAAATTACTTTTAATTTCAAGGCTTTTGATGGTGGATTTAAAGAAGCGTGCTCAAAGACGCCAGGAGCATTGGGAGTCTAAGGTAATATTTGATTTTTGGTTCTTAGGCGATTTAAAAATGAATTTATCTCTTGGCTTTTGTTCTTTATAAATCTGTGAATGTTTAATTTCTTCTTTTCAAGACAGTTGTATTCTCTATAGGGCTTTACTTTATTTTCTAAAACTGGGAGTGAACAATTTTAATTTGGTAAACATCTAGTCATTCAACTAGCTCTTCGATTTGGCTTTTGTCTCGCCTTATTTACCTTTGTTTTTAAGGCTTATTTCTCATCGATTTTAGGAAAATTGTATTTATTGAATCAGCTGAAATTAGATATACCTATTACTTCAAGCCAAACTTCTTGTAGCTTGAGTAATTTAATAAACACGAATCATTTTTATGACTTTTATATTTTTCTTGAAGTCGTTTATGGTAGCTAACCATCGAATATTTCTAGTTGGCGGATCCCACTCAACTTGTAAGAGCTTCTGGGCACAAATGTCCCATTATTACAGACCCACAAGCTTATAAGGTAGTGAATAGCGGGAGAAGTCATGTGAGTAGCTAGCGTAGAGTGTATGTAATTTTAAACAATAATTTAGGCTAACCTGGCTTGGAGATGGTATGACTACAATTGACAGGTAAAAGGCCTCAGCGAACTGATTTATATGGGAAATCAGATTTGATGGTCGTGCGCTTTTGGATTATCTGCCTTCAACAGAAGCGGTAGCCGACAATAGCGGATTTGAATTTTGAACGTTATAGGAGTTTAGTGGACCACAGCCGACGTGGAGGTAAGCAAAGTTGTTTCACCTCTCATCTTGTAGTCAACGAAAGCCAGTGTTTGGAAGAGATTAACGAAAAATGGAATCAAATATCTCGGCGTGAAGTCAAGCCGCAAGCCAAACCGCCGGCCATGTTTAATTACAAGTATGAAGGCACGACAACAATAGCCCCCAAGCCAGTGAATTATTTGGTTGATACCGTCAACCTTGAGCAGGTGGCCGATAAGCTCACTGACCGTGATTTTCTCACCTCGATAGACTTGGCGAACGGTTTGGTATCTCCAACTATTCAGCCCGACTTCTTCCCCACAGGGCCCGCTACACCACCCGCGGTACCAGGACCTCCATTCAACCGCACGCCCCTAGCAATCCATCTCAACAAGAATGCGTAATTGAGTTTACTGGCGAGACGCTCGTTGAGGTCGTGAAGACGGTGCGCCCTGCACCACGGCCTAGCGCACCACCTGAGAAAAAGATGACACTTCTGGAACGCATGCAGCTCCAAGTGCGGCAGGGGCTTAACAAAACTAGTCAGTCTTAGGCTTGTGCTTGCGCATGACTAACTTGGCTTGAATTTTACTTTACATGACTTTAGTTCGTCATCAGAAAGAACGCCACCAACTTAAGGACAAGCGTCAGGAGGCTGAGCTCATTGCTGCACATGCAACGAACTCCATTCATCCCGGCACTATCTGGTAAGTAAGCTTTAACAACCTGGTGTTCTTACCGTTAAGTTTTGGCGAAAACAATGGCGTTGCTTATAACCCTTCGGACTCGGACTTGGCACCAATTGGAAAATTATCCTGCTTACGAAGCCCAGACGCCCAACGCTTTGACTTGAAGCGGCGTGATGGATCCGAATCGCCTAAGCGGCATCGAGAAGGAACTCCGACTTCCAAGTCACGCCGCAAGAGATCCGCTTCAAGATCAAGTAGCCCCCGAAAAGCCAGGGGTTTGCGAAAAAGATCTAAATCTCGCAGCCCCTGCTGGCGTCACCGTAGCAGATCTGTTTCAAGATCTCGCAGGCATCGTCATGGTAGATCAAGATCTCCTCGGCGTCAGCGCAGCAGATCTGTTTCGAGAACTCGCAGACCTCGTCATGGTAGATCGCCATCTCTTCGACGTCAACGCAGCAGATCCAACTCACTTTCTAGGCTATCTAGGGATGCGCATCGATCTATCGGTAGATCGCGCAGTCCCCGCCCTCACTCCAACAGTAATAGATCTGGCAAACGCCGCGCTGCCCAACCTTGTAGCCCAGATCGTACCTCTCGCTATTAGGATTTTATTATTGATTATAAAATTCTTTTGCTTAGTTATCGTTTTTAGAGTTATATTCATTTGACAACTTGAACAGTATTTTTAATATAGAATTTATATTACACAATATTCAGCAAAAAATAGTGAATATGATGCGCAAATCTTTTAATCTATTAGTTTTTAAGCCTGAGATCCTATTTAGAGCCTAAAAATGAATTCAAGTCTCTCTATATAAATCGTTTCTCCTGTTATTGATATTGTCAATATTAATCTTACACGGCTTATCATACCATAGACAATTCAAATCAATATTTGTAGATTAACGTGGGATCCATCACGCTTAGTTCAAACCTAAATTACTTACATTTTACATAGGCTCCTTTACAATAGCGGTATCTAAATTTTCATTTTTTACAAGCTAACGGACTGCCTTTATTGCATATCATTCTTGGATCGGCAACTTATAATTACGAAATCTATAATTAATTGTACATAGGTCATTTTGGTTTATTTTTAGCTTTATAAAATTCAACTAAAACGAATTAAGGGTGAAAGCTTAAATCTATAGCAATACGGTTGTGCTGTAGTGGCGCTTTAAATCATTACACAGCGTAATTGCAGATTTGATGTGACAGACATAATGTGATCTTTTATTAAACTAATTAAGTTGATATGACAATTACGCATTTCATAAAAATAAACTATACTTATGTAACTTTTAATCATATGCTGAACATAATCAAGTCATTAAAAAGTAGATCTTCAATTTATAGCTAGTAAATGCAATGCCTAGTATTTTATTAATAGTTTTCCAAGACAAGGGGGCAAAGCATCTCTATATTACTTATCAGTTGCTGTTTTAACTTTATACTAGTTTATCTTGTTTATATAATATAGTTCCCATCAAATCATTGTTAAGATGCAAATGAAATTATTATATTTTTGATAGCAGTGTGAAATTTTAATCTCATAAAGTGCTACTAATAAAGCTCAGAAGCCTGAATAATAATAGTAGACATGAAATTCATGTGATATATTTAATAGGATTGTAGAAAAAAGTTCTTTGAGACTAAGCTCTTAACCTTCAATATCAAAGCATAATGGTCAAATAAATCACATTTTTTGACTTTTAAAGTATAAAATTGTGTCCTTTATTAAATCAATTAACTAATACCACACAAATTAGGGGGTAACTGGTTAGTCTGTACTTATTATCTAAAGTAGCATGCGTTATCATAAATGGATCAAAATGTCAAATTCATAGTGGAATGAAAAAATGCCTTGCGCAGGATGTAACAAAATATTTTAGACAACAGTGAACAATAGATTTATTTCACCAGTTGAGTTATATACAGGAGGCTGTAGCTATGGACCACTAAAAACGCAGTGTCACAAATACTGACATAGAGCCTGTGTTGAGTGTAAATAGAATTATAGATATAAGAATACTAAGGTTATTTCAGAAAAAGCTTTAAAAATATTACAGATCTTTTAGGTCATAAACAGTAAGTAGTATATACCATTGCATACAAAATCAGCTACTTTAAGCTCCTAAATTTTATTTGAGGTAAGCTGACCAGGGGACAGACATTACCAATACAAAACTAAATAAGCAAACGAAAACACAAACCAAACTCCCTAAATGAGTGGCAAGACACCAAAACAAAAGGAAAATTAACCTACTAGGTGTAGCAGCCATGAACTGCTTAACCCACCATGGCGGAGGGGGGGATCAGGCGGATTATTAATTTGATCTTCACCATTGAAGAGGCAGATCAAAGCTGAGAGCAAGGGGGTTGGGGCATCTACAGGATATGAGTTGAGGTGAAATAGATAATTGTTAGTATCTCTAGTAACAATCTGGGCCTGGAGCAAAGCCTCCAGGAGTTTGGCAACATGGTGTTCAGCTTGTATGTGTGCATCAGGAAGCTGAGAAAAATTAATGATATTGGCTCTGGTGATATGTGTGGTGGGGGAAAATTCTGCTAGTGCAACATGTTTGACAGCAAAGGTGGCAATTCCTCTTAACCATTTGATTTCCTCTTTTGCAACATCAGGGAAATCAGCAGGGAATTCAATTACATGTAGCCCTTCTTTAAATTTAGCGACTGAGAGTGCCACAGCTTCATGGAGATGGCAGCTATCAGGAGAGGTCACTGCAGCCTCGGCAAGTTGATGGTCACTCAAGAATGGAGTAGCGGTAGGTTTGGGGATATATTTCTTGGGTGGGAATGGGGCATCAAAATCTGAAGGTAGATACAGTTCCAAATTAATTGGAAAGTTGGGAGGTGGGACAATTTCCTCAGATTCAGTTATTTCATCCAATAAGTTCCAGAGATTTTGGTTGAGTATGATTGATTTGGGGAGACATGGCTTTGGTTGGGTAAGCTTTGAGGTGAAAAATTGGTTGGATTGAATATGGGTCCAAACCTGCTCCTAGGAGGGTATATTGTGAGAAATTAAGCCGGCTTGGGCCTTGGTTGCAAAGGTTTTGTTGATTTTTGAGCGTTCAGCTGGAGGGGGTGGAAGCAGCTAAAATCCCCACTCAAATGCTGTTTGTGTAGCCTCATGTGTGGGCTTGGCATTTTCCATATTTTTTGAATTGTGGTGACAGGCCTTTTTGGAGTGATCCAACTCATGGCAGAGGGGGCAAACTGTGCAGCCGTTGTTGATGCAAGCCCAAAAGAAATGATCTGGTGCAGATGGGATATAGGCATGTGGTGGGATGTGCTCAGCCATGTTCAGCTGGTGGGGGGTAATGGTGGCCATTGCCCATGGTGCCACTAAACGCTCAGCACCGCTCAGAACCAGGAAGTGGAGGATGAGGTCTGTACCATATTTGGACAGTCCCATCATCAATTCATCATAGAGTATTTGAGAGGGAAGGTGCAAAGGAAAGTTTGCAAAGGTCACCATCAAAGTGGTATCACTGGGGAGGCGTGTACGGGTGGTGATAATGGGTGTGTTTTTATATATTAAGGGCGTAGTTGCTGCAGCAGACACGTCCTCTTCAGTAGGAAAGCCTATATGAAAATAGCCCTTGAAAGGGCAGAAGTCGATGAATTCAGCTGGTGCAAATGTGGCCATTGACAGCTCAATTATTGCTTTGTCAGCATACAGGAAGAGAAGTCTGTACTCAACTCAGAGGCAAAAGCAAATATTGGATTAGGGTAGGGCAAGGGGGTGGGGCAGATTGGGTGGACTTGTGCTAAGTGTAATAATAAGTCCCTTGGAGGGACAAATTGGCCCAATGCATTAGGTGGGCTGGATGAGCCCATCCGTATGCATTTGCCTGCTGGGCGAAAAAGCTATCAGGTGGAGCACCGTTGCCCCATACTAGGGCAGCAGGTGGTGGATCTGCAGACATAAATGGAAAATTGATGCAGTGTAGGTGGCGATTGAAAATTAACAGTTACTTTTGATCAAAATCGCTCAAAAGTGATGTTGAGCAGAAAGAAAAGCTTGCTACTTTAAGCTCCTAACACTAAGGAAATCTACCCAAAGACCACTTATTTTATAGACTATTATGAGGTAATTTAAAATGGCCAATTTTTTTCAAATTAAAATCTTATTAAGATCAAAAGTTTTGTAATCTCATCTCAAATAAAAAAAAATAAAGGCCCTTATAACTTACCTATATAGTTTTAGACCACTAAAATATTTTATTTTTAATTGTAACCATAATAAGCTCACCTAAAGGTTCTTAACCTCTATTATTATTTGCTAAATTTGGTATATTGAGTTATCTTTGAAATATCTTACAATAGCTAAGTATTATAAAAATCATTTCTAATATGTTTTGTAAAATACTGAATTGACACATTAAGTGTACATAACAACTCTTTAGCATAACTATCAAACTGTGGGCTTTATGAAAAATTAAACTCAAAATACTTCAATAGGTTTTATTCTTCATATAGTAAATTTAATTTGTATAAATATTTAAATTATCCTAAAACCCAAGTATGCCTGCATCAAATGATGTTGTTATCTATAATTCAAATTTTGTCATTTTTGGCATATTTACATAAACAGTTGATAGGAAAGCCCCATGTGGTTTAGATACTCCACTAAAAATTTCTTAAATATCATATAAACTTTTGAATTTCCTTTAATGGCAGTGTCTATATATGGAACAATACTTTAAGTACCAGATATAAAATGTGCCTTCTTGGGAAAATTATAACACAATCTATATTGCCAATCTTGTGATAAGTAGTTTACTGACTATGATAAGTCTATTACCACCCTTTGATTTAGATTATGTTTAGTATCTAAAAGAAGCTTAGATTTCTTCTATGCCACACATCTGATGCTATCTTTCTTAAAGATTGCATCTACCTTTTCACATAAAGTTGATAATCATAAGCCATAAAAAAGAGCTAGTATCTCGCAATACCTTCTGATACTTGTACATGAAAATAAAATAAAGCTACTCAGAAGTTGTTTTGTTGTACAAGTCAGATTCCACACTCATAAGTTCACTATCAGCATAATTGTCATGAACTAACTTAGTTGATTGTGGTTTTCACATTTTTAAAATGTGATCATTTTTTGGACATTTACCTTTCAGAGTCTGGTGTAATACCCCCTTTTGATATATGGCGCTGGATCTCTCAATTGCACGTTGATGAGTTTATAAAGACTTAAGAATCAGATCTTGATGGCACAGCCAGAATTTCACTGACTCTTTGATGTGTTCCTTCCTTCTGTCCTGTGCCAATTCCCCAACATTAGGTATAAATAGATAAAAATTTTAAGGGAACCTCAACTTGATAATTCACAGGTTTTGAGTCCAACTTTTGCAAGTACTCTTTTACTTCATTAAAAGCTTATGGTGCTAAATTTAGTTTTTCTGCCTTGGCAACTATGCCAAACCCTCATAAGTTTGGATTTGCATAACAGGCAACCTTCTGCAGCATTTGGCAATGCATTAGATGGTTGTCCATCACATTATTTAGAAAATTACTTATTGTTCCCTTCCAAGTACCAAAATTTAAAATCTTTCAGCTGCCAAGATTTCCACCGCGCTCCTACCTCTCACCCTATCCTCCATTGGGCCACAAACACCCATACCGCTTTCCCCCATTCAGTGCTCTGCAACACGTTCCTTCCAGTTGTTCACTATATTTTTCTGCTGCACCAGTGCTTGATGCACCTGTGAGCAAGCCCCAAAACGATGACTCATGTTGCAGATCACATCTCTAGTGACAAACTGCACCAGTGTTTGCCATACCTGCTACATTTGTCATGTCAACCATATCTGTCAAAAGTTCCATTTGTGTCCCTGTCACGTCTGAGCCTGAAGTTTCTGCTAATCCACTCTCCCCTTGCCTCTCTGTCAACCATCAATGCCTTCATATTTTAAGAGGTGATGTTACAAACTGACTTAGTTGATTGTGGCATTAAAATTTTTATAATGAAATTTGTTTCGAAATACTTGACCTTCAATGTCTGGAATAACTCCCAATTTTGCTGTGTAACGCTTTATCTCTCAGTTGCACATTGATGAGTTTATCAAGATTTAAATACTAGATCTTGATGGCGTAGCCAGATTTATCCAACCCTTTGTTGTGTTTCCCTCCTTCTATCTTGTGCTAATTCCCTGGCGTTTGGTATAAAAGCATACAAAAACTTTAAAGAATACCATCTGAAGTTCTCAGGTTTTTTTTTCTAACCTTAAACAAGTGCTCTTTTGCTTAAAAAAAGCTTATGGCCCCAACTTTGGTTTTGTTGCCATGGCCTATGCCAAACCCTCATTAGTTTTAATTGTTTTAGTGAAGGACCTTCTCCAACATTTGGGTGATGTGGCAGACAGTTGTCCATTACAATTATAAGCACATTTTCAACCTGTATACTAAATACACTTACCCACAAAATTATAGTGCACCTGCCCACATTGTTAAGGATAACCTTCACTTCATCAAGTAAGGTCTTATATAATTACCAAAAAGTTGACTTTAACCCAGCAGTGAGATTTGTAATCCTATAATCTAGGAATTGCTTTATAAAAAGGGATAAACTCACTATTGTCTCTTCACTTTCACACTTCAAGCTATACTTATAAAGTTTTGGTTAAGAATTTAAAGGTCTATAACTTTACATGAATTGTTTCATATAAATAACTTTAGAACAAAATTTAAAACAACTTGGTAGTATTGATATTTTTTTGTAAGAAAATTTATTTTTTGATAATTACTAGCATAGACTATTATTATCTTTTATCCTTCAATTATATAACAGGACAAGGTGTTTTTATATTGTTAAACTTCTAATGGAAGTCCTATACAATAACCTTTATTAAATAATTGGCCAGAATCTATTAGTCTACCTCTGGAAGTTAATCTTTATCCAATAACTTCCTACTATCACCTGCTAACTTTGCCAGCCAAAGTTACCAATCCATTATGCTAGTCAACAACGATCAACTTAAACCCTAATTAGCCTGAAATAGGTGAAGACCTTTAATCTACCATAGACCAAATAAAAAAGTTAATTATTAATCAACCAAATCAGTTTTTGTATATAATATAGATTATTTTAGACTTTTTTAAGCAGGCAAAGAAAGTTTTTAAGACTTTCTTTAATATTTGTTGCATATGAAACCTATATCTTGATTATTTTATTAGTAAAAAATCTTTGACATATGCATAGGATTTCTGTGTTAAGACCATAGTCGCTAATCATATTTTAGTTTAGATAACTTTCAGAGCTGTTTCTTAGGCATCAGATATCAATGGCACAAATAAATTTGCACATAAGAATGGGAAATTATAAAAAGAACTTTGCCTGAGAAAATAAAAAATTTCCAAAATTAATTACAAATAGGTTTAAAATACAATAATCACACTGTAGTAGTAGATACAGAAAATGGCTTCTGGTAGCAGGTTATTGTCTTTTTAATGTAAAATTATGAAACTATGGAAAATGAAAAGAATACTCCTTTATTTGCAAGCACACCTAGATATGATATCTAACTCCCAGGGTTCTCATTTTTGCTTATCACTGCTCACTAAACATACAGGAAAATTCCAAGATAGTCACATAATTTCATAGTAGATTATGGATTGGATGCCTAAGGCTTGAGGCATTTACAAAACAATAGCACAAGCTAATTACAACTAAGTCACTAGTGAGCGCCTATAGTGATGATAAAAATTAATGACTGCTGAGTATATGCCAGCATGGGGGCAAGGTAGTTGATAATAAAATAAAAAAAATATGTGAAAACCAGGCCTGAGGGCAAGTCAATTGATGGATTAGGGAATCAAGAGTTGCACTAATGGGATTAGAGGTTCAATATTCCTTTAAATCTAATGTTGTTAGGTAAGGCTATTGATAGTAATACAACTCTGAAAACTAGATATAAAAACGTGGGCTTCAGGGTGAGGTAATCCATAGTAAATTGACCTATATATTAAGATTGGAGTAGTGTACTGATTAAATTCTTTATCTGATTATTGATATATATAATAAAGGAATAAGTAATTTTATAAAAGGATGGTTGGACAAACTAATCACAAAATTTTCCCCCACTTAACCAAACATTAGAGAACAACAACTAGTAGAGGTTAGATTAGGATATTGAGCAGCTGTGGCCATAAGGCTGGTATTTGATGTGAAAATTTTTATATTCTTTTTTATATATAATTGTGTTATTCAACATTAAGGCAGGGAGTAGTGAGTTATGCTCAGTAAGTTTTTTTTGATGGGTAATTGTACCATACTTTCACAGTGTACCCCAAACTGATAGGCTCACATTTACTACTATCTAATAACTTAGCAACTGGCAACACATAATAAAGGCAATAAGTTGATGCTTTATCACATGATTTGGGCAAAACTATCGTGGCTAAGAAAAAATATACTGGGCTCCCAATCAGAGTGTGTGAACACCCAGTGGAGAGCTCATAATGCCAGGGGCACAGCGGTAAGAGTGACTAAAAGGAGCAGGGCTCTATTGTGGGCGTGATGAAAGCAAATATTCAAGGATCTACTGAAGTCCCACAGGCAAACCTAATGGTTGTTATGGGGACAACTGCAGGTCTTGTGGGTGCAACCCCAAGGGTGGGAGGCAGGGAGGATGACAACTCCTCATGGTTCTCTGGTTGCATGCCTTCAAATTTGTGGAATGAGGGTTGTGAATCAGCATAATCCATGTTAGGTTCCACTGCGAAATTGGAAGCAGAAATGGGGTGCAGAGGGGACCCATGCAGAGCACTGGGGCTGAGCTCTCACTGAGTGTGGTGCTCCAGGCCCCTTGGGCAAACAAGATCTTGGGTGTGAAAGTTGGGTGGGGCCTCACCTCCACCAGTGACGAAATTGGGCATCTCTGAGGCTATACCAACCATTGAATGGGTTTAGTGAAGTGGAAGTGGAGAAGAGAGATGAAATGAAGCAAGCAGTCACGCAATAATAGTGGGAAGGAAAGGTGCGTCATTTGAGATAAATAGTTTTAAAAAACTTGTGATGATTTTTCAGGTGGAAGGGTCAATTTGGACTATGAGTCAACAATCAATGGAGTCACAATAAGGATAGAAGCGCAATTTATCAGATTGGAAGGTATAACTTTTTGTTTATAAAATGATGGATGGAGTCCACAACAAACTAGGGCAAGAACGTACAGGTTTATTTATTCCAACTAAGGCAATGAAGTTAAAATGAACTGATAACAGCCCCTGGGCGGGGCTAATGCCTTAAGAATCAGGGGCAGCATTGGGTAGGGGCATCAATAAATTGGCCACTTAAATATGAGAGCAGGAACTGATTTTGTTGGGGGAGAGGTGGGAAGGGGTATTTGCTACTCTTTCAAAGCTTTGAAATACTAAAACTTTTTAGAACTTTTTGGGTCAAGCAAGGTCAACAGTGCCTACCTGGGACCTGACCATCAGATTCAGGCTGGCCATGTGGCCTGACCTGCCCAAATTTGTTCTGGAGGGTTGAGAGAATTGCTAATATCACTCAATGATTGGCGCAATGCGTAAATTGGGACCTGAGTTGATTTTACATCTTGGGCAGTACAGACTGACTCCCCCAACCCTGAATTTGCAGACTGGGCCTCAAAGTCATTGTGACCTGTTTCTACTGAATTTTGGCAAAAATTTCCAGAGGAGTGGTGAGTCCCAGAGGCTTGTCTGAGTCCCCTGGTTTGCGTAACCTCTCTGAAAAATCCCCTCTATCCACCCTAACTGGGTAGAGAGAGGAGGGAAGAGGAAGAGATGGGTTATTCTTGGGTGGTAGAGCAGTCATCCAGTGCTCATATACCATGTGTGCCAAGTCACTTAACCTGTGACAGGGGGCTCACCTGAGCCTTTGGACCCCTTTTTGTCCTAAAGGGATGTTGTTCCATGTCCAGGTGCAAGGGCAGGGATCTAGGGCTTACAAAAAACAGGTGTTTGTCAGTAACACCTTAATTTCACCTGATTGGGACAAAGTACATCAAATTCTGCGATGGGATCTAATTTGGATTGACAGAGGTACATAAGAATTTTACCATATAGGTCCTTCAGGTTTTAATTAACATTGGTTCCCACAAGGGCAAGATGGCCAGGTGCCATAGTAAAGCTCTGTCTATATTGCAACAGAATCATTGTAAATCAAAATTTTACTAGGAAAATTTAAGGCCAACTGGATCTTTTCTGATAAAAATTTTGTATGATGCCTCCCATGTTTATAAATCGAGTAATTAAGGACAACTGAGACTTGTTCTCATTATAAGAGGGTATTAAACGTCCTTCTGTCTTGGGAGCCATGGAGGCACAGTATACATATCAATAATAAGTATATGATGCAATACTGAGAATATACCCACATAATCATTATAGAACAAGTTTATTGAGGTTAATGCTATTAAATGGACTAATCGTTGTAATCTCTTTATAACAATTTGAAGGCTCAAAAGAAATTCCTTCAGGAGCCTGAATATAATTATCTGGGTTGTAAGTTTGTCTTACGTTGGTAGATACTTCAGTACTTTCCAGTAGTCCATGTAGGCATAGCCAACATATGATTCCAAATTAATTTCTGCAGTTATGACCCAAATCAGAGAACTATTTTTAGCCATGCCTTTGAGATGGTGCTCATCATTGTTTAATACACCAAATGAGATTAATAAATTTTTAACAGAAGTATAATATCCCATTTCTACTTTGATAAGTCTTTTCCCATATCCACTCTTTCCTCTTGACATCACTTTTAAGCAATATTGAAAATGAGTCAATTTTCCACAACTGCCTCACCGCATCAATTTCCCAATATATGTACTCAGTTCCACCACCTGCTGCAAAAGTATGGTGCAGCGGTGCTCCACCCACTAGCGTTTACCTCTCAGCAGGAAAACATGTGTGGACTGGCTCATCCAGTCCATCAAATACATCTGGCCGCTATGTCCCCCTAAGGGAATTAGCACTCCACCTCGCATGAGTCCACCCAACCCATCCTGTCATGGTCAAATGACATCATAGTGTGGACCAACCCCAAGGATAAGGCTGGGCACCAGGAGGCAAGAAGGTGAAACTTCAGGCCCTCCCTGACCTCAGGCACACACTAGACCAACAAGGGTACAAGCAAAATATGCCCAGGTTTAACTAGTGAGGTGCCTAACGCCCAGCCCCTCACATGGGCCCAGGCATTAAAATGAATAGTTTACATAATGAATGCAGACAGTTTGATTTGGTGAGTTGAGGAATGGGGCTTCAAAACCCATTCCATTTATGAAATCACATGTTTGGGTCAAATCCAACTTCAAATGATTACACAAGTGAAGTTGGTTTCAGCATATTCTACCAATTCAGATGGTAGCATTTGCCTATCAGTGTGCCAGTGCTTGGGCCCATTTCAGCAAACCCTGTTTTCCCCCAACATAATTTAATTTTGTCTCTATGACTAACAATCCTTGTTGGTCGACTTTCCAATAAAAATTTCCCCATTTTACCATTTTTATGAAATGCTATTCCAAACAATCCTGTGCATGGACCCCTTTGAGGAGGTCTCATGCTACATTTACAAAACAATTTTACAGATGATCTGGTTAGCCCCTAGTGCACCGTTGGTTTGCCCAGATTCCCTCCATCCCAGGATGCTTACCCTTTTTCCCTTTGTGCACCGCAATATTTTTGGTGGTATTTATGTTATAATAATCGCACTCTTTTTCCTTAAGTTATTATTGCTCCAGCACCCTCTGCTATAATCTGGTAACTTTGGTATTAGCGGCTGGTTTCTGTGCATTGGCTCTGTGCACCGAGCACCACCACGCTGGAAACAGGAGAGTTATAGACACTCTCATTACACATCCCCACCCCCTAGCCCTAGCCCTACCCCATTCCACTATCCACTTTAGCCTCTGTGTCAAGTATGGACGTCTCTTCCCATATGCTGACAAAGCAATAATTGAACTGACAACTGCCACCTTCACACCAGCAGGATTTATAGACTTCCTCCCTTATAAGGGCTATTTTGATATAGGCTTTACCACTAAAGAGGATGCAGCCACTGCAGCAGCTAACCCTTAAACTACAAAAACACACCCATTACCACCACTCAAAAACATCTCCCCAATGTACCACACTTGTAGTGACCTTTGCGAACCTCCCCTCAAACCTTCCCCCTCAAACACTTTATGAGGAGTTGATGTCAGTGCTGGCCACTTATGGTAAAAACCCATCCTCCAATTCATTGTCCCAAATGGCGCTGAGCGCATTGCTTCACCTCAGGAAATGGCCACCATTACCCCCCACCAGCTGAACATAGCCCAGCACATCCCACCACATGCCTACATCCCATCCACACCCAACCATTTTTTTAGGCTGCATTGACAATGACTGCACAGTTTGCCCCCTCTGCCATGAATTGGACCATACCAAAAAGGCATGTCAATATAATTCAAACCCTGAAAATACTGTCAACCCCACCCAGGAGGCCACATCAACAGCGTTCAAGTGGGGGTTTTGGCTGCCCCCACCCCCCAGGTACTGTGCTCAATGAACCAGCAGCAAAATCTAGCAACACAAATCAAAGCTGGCCAATTTTCCACCCATGTGAACCAGTTGGGAGCAGGTTATATCCATAAAAAATCCAAAAATTTCCCGCCCCAAAGCTTACCCAACCACACATACCTATTACCAATTCAATCCAAGTCAACCAAAATCTCTTGGACTTATTGGATGAAGTAACCATATCTGGTGAAATTTCCTACCTCCAGATAACCAATTGATTTAGAACTTTTTATGAATTCAGACTTTAATGCCCCACTTACTCACAAAGAATATTTCCTTAAACCCAATACTATCCAATACCAAAGCGACCACCAGCTTGCTGAGGCCGTGGTGGCCTCACCCAAAAATCGCCATTCTTTGCGAAGCTGTGGCAAAATCTTTCATTGAATTTAAAAAAGGGCTGCACCACCCTTATTCCCTTCCAATTAACCTCCTATTGCAAAAGAGGAAATCCAACGCCTCCATGAAACTGCCACCACTGCTGTTAAACATGTCATTTATCTGGCATATTTCCCCATCCACATATATCACCAGAGAAAACATTTCAAAATTAGCCCAACTTCCTGATGACCACATCCAAGCTGAACGCCATATTGCCAAACTCATAGAGTCCTTCACCCAGGCCCAAATTTTCACATGCAATGGCTATCTACCTCACCTCAACCCTCATTTGTGGGTACCTCAACCCCCTTGCTATCAGCATTAATCTGCCCACAATGCTGTTGGAATTTTTCCTCATATTCCCAGCCTGCTAGATTACCAGGAATCGCTAGAGGATAATTACCAAATGCGAGGTGAATTTGAAATTGGTGGACCCTAAATTTGGAGTAACTATGTTCAGGGAATTTTGGGATATTAGCCTGGTCATATCCATCTGGTATTAATCTGGATGAATGCTTAAGATCTCATCGGGCAGAGTTGAAGACAAAATAGGGTCATATGATAGTGATTAACAATCAGGTATACCAATTGGGATTGGTCAGGTTTCAACACTAAAGGATTGGGAATGTAAGTAGTAAGTTGCGAGGCAAGTGATTCCACCTGCAAATAGCAAATTGATCAGTTGGTTTGTGACCTGCATTAATGGGTAACAAGTCCCATTACTTAAGCAGGTCGCTAGCCAATTATATAGTTGGTTTGCTTGGATCGAGAGGAAAACGTTAAGGACACGTTTTCTGACTCTTTCCATTTAGGTCTTGAGGATGTCTGATGATAAAATCCTAGCCAGAATGCGAAAGACCATTGCTGCTGAGACAAGGATGGGTGATTCAATGGCAACGGCTGCCATTTTAAGAAAGAGGTGTCAACCAAGGGTTAGACGACCAAATCCCTACTATAAATTCCCTATAATTCATTTATAATAAAAAAGCAGAGTTTAGAACAGAGTTATATAGTTCTATAGTTTTCATCTGGGATATAGTTTAAGTAGTAAACTTTATCAGCTTTTCATTGTGCTATTCTTCTCAAGGATATTATCACTGTATGCAATAATTGGAAGACTTTTTAAGGAAAAGAGTGAAGATCTGAGCGGGGATCTAGAGAAGAAGGAGAAATAATAGGGGATTGCTGCTGACTGTGTGTTGGACCAAAGAAAATGTCAACTGGGAATCTCAGAGAAGATTGGGTTGAACAGTATGAAGGAACAAATCCCTATATCCAGACATCTCAAGTATTTTGAGCGGAAATACTGTCCAAGCGCTGGGCTAAGATCTAAGAATTCCGTTCAACTACAGATAATAGTCGTCATACTGTTATCAACTGATTATATCAACTATCATACAACGCAGAAAAATTGCACAAAATCCAAACCTGTTCAGTAATAAGTTTGTAGGGGTTATTTGCCGATAATAACAAGACCCAATAAATTTTTACAAATTGGTGCTCACTAAAGGGGTGTAGTTAAGTAGAAGAGCTTAGAAGGATGTCATATAAAGACAAGTTACAAAAAATATGGATGGAGTTAGCCACCATAAATCAGAATGCCCTAAACTCAGCGGATGATCAGGAATTCGCAGCCTTGGAAGAATGAGTTGCTAAGATGGAGGAAGAGATCGATAATGTTGCAAGTTTCAGGAATGAGTTACTTGGAAAAGTAACTTTGTTAAAGAAGAAAGAGGGTGACCTAATTTGAGAGGTCTTATATATGAAAACAGAGCGAGAAGCTGATTGCATTCATTTGAAAAATTTCAGTGCTGATATTGAGCGACTGATCAAGCAGGTTAAGGGACTAATAACTCACAAATGCGATTTTGAGCCATTTACAGCAAGTGATGTTGAAGAAAGAAGTCCTTGTACAATAATTGGGAAGTTGAATACCCCAAGAAACATTCCACTCACTTTTGCTGCCATTTCAGAGATGACGCCCAAAGTCACTCCCCAAGTGAGATGAGTGGCTGAACCTTTAGAAAAGGCTAGAAATAACTTGAAGAAATGTAAGGCAATGCTTAAATTGCTGACGTTCTATCAGGATAACGCCCCAGCATTTTTATGACTCTTTGATATGACCATGTACAGCTACGGTAATTGTCAAATGACGTTGATGGTCATTTATTGCCTAGACACTGACTGTCAGAACTTAGTGTTACCCCACCTGGAGGGGGACAACTGGTTGTATGCATAGGCCAAGGTGGCCATAATGAAGGATTTTGGGAGTCCAACACACATGTCAAAGCGCAAACAGGAGTTTATGGGAATACAGTTCCATAAAGATGAGTCTTTAGCAAGCTTTGCGGATTAGTTCTACTAGGGAGTCGCATTCCTGGTTTGAGCAAAGGTACTGGATGACTCCAATGCCAGAATCGCCTTACAAGTGGCCCTTCGGCCCTATCATGATTTGCACTACATGATGTCTTCTGTGTTTGAGGTGGAAAATACAACCTCTCAAATGGTAGATAATTTAAAATTTTGGGAGCAACCTTTGATGCCCCAAACAGAAGTTTCAAGTCCAATCTGGTATGCAATTCAAATCCCACGAAAGGGAACAAAGGTGCTAAAGAGATGATCAACTGAAACGTGCTGGGGAATAAGCCTGAAGAATTCAGATGGATGAATAAGAAAAGGTCTGCTACCAATGTGGTGGGAAAGGTAATTTGCCATGCACTG
>JAKSZP010016594.1:0-27380 GCA_022478985.1 Massospora cicadina | reverse complement strand
GATCAGGCGCTGCAGCCACACTAGCGCGTGGTGGGATTTGTTGGGCTATGGTAGGGTGGTGTGGTATGATGGTGGCTGTTGCACGAGGAGCAGCAAGGCGCTCCACACCAGATGGAATGGCAAAGATGAGGTTGGGCTGAGTGCCATAAGCCGCGAGCCCCGCGACCAACTAGTCATACAAAACCTGGGATGGAAGGTGGGATGGGAGATTTGCAAAGGATACCACCAGCGTGGTATCTGAAGGGAGGCGAGTACGGGTTGTGGGAATGGGGGTTTTTTTATAAATAAGAGGAGTTTGTGCTGCCGCTTCAGCATCCTCCTCAGATTGGAACCCAACGTCAAAGTAGCCCTTAAAAGGGCGGAAGTCTATAAAGCCAGCTGGTGCAAAGGCCGCAGTGGCTAGGTCAATAATTGCCTTATTGGCATATGGGAACAAACGCCCATAGTCCACTCTAAGGCAATAGTGAATGGCAGAGCGAGGGAGGGCGAGAGGATGGGGGCGAGAAGGGTGGATGCGCGCCAGGTGGAGCGCTAAGTCCCGTGGGGGACAAAACGGTTGGAAGCAGTGGGTGGGCTGTTTGAGCCCATCTGAACGCACTTGCCCGCGGGGCGGAAAATGCTAGGTGGGGGTGCACTGCTGCCCCACACTGGGGTGGCAGGCGGCGGATCCAAGGACATCAAAGAGTAGGTTTGGGCAGATGGCTGTGGATAAATAAAACTTGAATTTTAAAATCGCTCAAAGGTGACTTTGAGCGGTAAAAAAAGTTTCTCAATGTAATTTCTTATAAAAAATCAAATAAAGCACATACAAAAGTACCTGTGTAGTAAAAAGGGAGATGAAGGTTGGGACCATCTAGAACTAAAAAAAAGGGAGATGAAGCGAGCTACTATACAAAAAGAGCAAGTGTATTCTAAAGATTTAAATTTGGTGCTCACTATAGGAGTAATTGAGTAGCCACCAGTTCTCAGTTGTACCATTTGGTGCTCACTACAGGGGGTAGTTGAGCTTCAAGGAAGACTAAGTTTTTAGCCAATTTTAAAAAACATATCAACCATTCTTATAAAAACTAATTTCAAAAGCTTTGGATGGAACTAGAAATTTTATAACAAGAATGCGCTCAACTTGGCATCTTAGTCTGATTCCACTACATAGGAGAATGGGTGAAGAAGGCTAAGAATGAGGTCAAGCAGTTGGAAAAATCAACAATGACCTATTTGGAAAGGTCAACTCCTTGAAGCGCAAGAGGGTGAATTAAAGAAAGAATTATTATTCCAGAATGCTAATTGAGAAGAAGATCTAGAATGATTATGGCAGATTACAAGATATAGTGTAACTATTGAAATACTTGAAGTACTGGAGAATCACAGATGTTATTAAAAGGCTGGAGGCGTAAGAAGCTTCCAAAAACACACACAAAACTTCATTTGGGAAGATTTCATCACTTAGAGATATGTCTGGGTCATTTGGAGCAATTTTAGAAATGACCTCCTGTTGTTACTTCTATTATCAAGTGAGTTGTCAGGCAAGAATCCCCATCCAGTGAAACCTCAGATGAATTTCAGAATGCACCAAAATTACCCACGTTTCATCAGGATAACGCCTCTGAATTCAAACATTATTATATCAAATAATGTTTGAATTCAGTGACTGACAAAGGGCAATGATTTTCATGAACTGCTTGAACACCAATTGTCAGAATCTGGTGTTAACCCATCTAAACATGGACAATTGGTCTTACAATGAGGCTAAGGAAGCCATTATGATAGAATTTGGAAGCCCTAAGCAGATGTATAATTGCAAGTAGGAATTTATGGGCATTTAATTTCAAAAAGATGAGACTTTAGAAGCTTTTTGGGGACTAATTCTACCAGAAATTACGGATCCTGGCTGGTGCAAAAATGATAATGGATTTTGACACATAAAACACAATGCAAGTGGCGCTTCAGTATTATCATGATTTGCACCATGCAATGGCTTCAGCACTAATGACTCAGTATTCACATCTCAGATGGTAAATTATTTAAGAATGCTAGTAGCAACCTTTAAAGCGCCCAACTTAGCCTTCAAAGTTATTTAGAATTGATCCCAAAAACTGAAATTGAAAGATGTAAATAAAGCGCAATAAATTTGAGTCATGATGGGAAGCAATCCTAAAGTACAAAAACAAGCAGACAAGATGCAATTTTGCTGCCACTAATGTGGGAGACATGGACGTTTAGCTACGCAATATTGGAGCAAGAAACCCAAGGAGCAAGTTGTTTAGTCCAGGCTAAGGAGAAGGAAATCAGTCAAGAATTGAGATAAGGACTTGTGGCCTAAACAAGGAACTAATTGGCACCAAGGATAAACCTGTGTCGCAGAAAAAAAATTGAAAGATAATATAGATATTTAGAACCTATTCATAGATGATGAAAAACTTACCCATTCTATCAGGTTGACAATTAGGATGAAAGTGCTATAACCTAATCCAAAGAAAAGGGGATTGACCCCAAAATTGTGAAGAAAGTGGATTTGCCATATGATCAGCAACTAAAGGACAAGATTTTATCTGCTGAGAACCCAGAGGAAACATTAAAGATGAGATTAGATGCGGCGAACATATCTCTTCCTGCTAGCGCAATTAAGGAATCTTTACCTGATTTATCTGCACATTTTATTTACACTATTAATTTGGCAAAATAAGTCTGCTATTTACTTAGTAAAGACCCTATTACAAGACTCTTAGTTTATCTATGCAAATATCATAGTCAATTGAGTGAGAGTGTGGGTGATAATCTTTTGCTTCAATTGACTAAATCAAAGTCAAATTTTAAGTTTTTAAAAATTACAAAAATCCAGCTGCTGAATCAAGCAATTTGATCAGTATTTAGATGCCATCAACGCCTGATGCCCTTGCTTGGGATGGTGGTGCGCCGCCTTCTGACGTCCTTCAGAAACTGCCAAAGTGCACTCAGGTTGGCTCTGCTAGTCCTCCCAACGCCACCAGGCGTTATGTCCCAACTCAGGGCTTAGCCCACCACCTTGCAAGCTCACAGGCGGTGCTCTGGAGCCCTTTGGTCCTCCCTTTAAGCAACCTGCATTTCAGTCACTGTGTCTAATATGGGAATCTTTTCCCATTTGCAAGTGCGGCCATCATCAAGATGGCCTCAGCAGTTTTCAAACCTGCCAGATATATTGATTTTTGTCATATCAAGGGCAACTTTGACCTTGGCTTAAGATCTAAGTCTGATGCAGTGGCATCATCTAAGCTGCCAATAATTTTTAAAAAAAATCCAATTCCCACTGTTCACATGCAGCTTCTGAATGAGGCCACTCGTGGTCCAGTTTGCCAGGTTGCCTTAATTTCTCTCCCCTTATCACCCTTGCCATAAACTGACGGAGGATTTGTAAATTTATGGCGCAGACCTCAGCTTGCAGTTTGTGATTCCCAACATGGCGGATCAGTTGGCAGGGCCTTTCGCCTTTGTAACAATCTGCCCTTTCCATTGTAACACTCAACTTGTGATTCCTCCACACCCACACTTGATCAGATGCAGATCTGATAACCCTTTTTTAGCATAAGTCAAAAAAGGCTGCGCTATTCACTACTTGTGCTTTAAATTAGATCATGTGAAGCACAAATGCCCCAGGCTTCCACTTCTGCTGCTTCCACCACTCCTTCTCCCAGCATTGGGTCAACTGCACCTCAGCCAAATTTTTTGAGTGAGGCGTAGTCCTCCCACCCCCAACCTTGGCTAATTCTGACACAGCTTCCAAATCAGCAGCTAATCAAAATTTAAAATTTTAAAATTTCGTCAGAATTATGGAATCCTGAGCTGATAACTGAGACAGTTTTGGCTTTGCTGCCATGGTCAACTGTTTTCAGCCAATAAGGTTCCGCCATCACACCAACTCCGTTGGCTGGCCCAGAATTAGATGAGTAAATCCATTTGAGTGCCTCAAATGCCTTGACAACAGTGACTGACCATTTAATGGTAAGTTGATTTCGTTTTAGAGGATTTTTTGTAAATCCTCCCATTTTTCATTTCCACCATTTCTGATCTAAAAACAGTTTCTCTAGCTATAAAACTATAAATAAAATGTCAGTAGAAGCAGATGCTGTTATTGCTAACACCCTCCTCTTACAGCATCTTCATGGGATGATTGAACCCCTTGGTGAGGGTATTCCCATCCCAAATTTCCCCCAGGATTTTGATGAGGATGCAAAATATGAAATTGAGGAGCTCGCTTTTGGAGCGAGCCATGCTTGCATCAATGCAGCAAAAACTTCTCTCTTTGACCCCAAGTATCCCCAAACCCACCAGAGCATCAAGTCGTTCACTTGTGAGCCTGCCCTCATCACTTATTTTGAGCATCTACTTGTTCAATATGTTGAGGCAATGGACACTGCCAGCCTCATAAACGAAGAAAACCCACAACTATACCTCCTTATGCCACATGTTGCTGATGCTCTTACCCCAATGTTTTCCACCATAGTCTGCCAGCTAAAGCGGGCGCTAGACAAAAGTTTCCCAAAGCTTCCTTACCATCTGATGTGGCTTCTTAGGCTGTTAGCTGAGGTGCCATATTAGGATTTTTTTATTTATAATGAATCCTTTGTTTGGCCCATTTGATAATAAAGATACGTGGCGGCTCAACCTTTTTAGGATGGGCACCACTAGTGCTAAAAAAAGAGTGTGGGTGATAAAAAACAATAGAGCCCACCAATATCGTTACAATCAAATTGTTGAAACAAATGAAGCTTTCGCCAGATCTAGAACATAGGAAGGAATACAGTATGGCTAGATGAGATATTACAATATACTGTGGAGCCTACATTGCACTGCCACTCCAGTTCAGATCACTTGTGGTATCATCTTCTGGCATAGCGTTGGCTAATCAAAATTACGTTATATTTATCAAGACGGAATTCCTGAGAATATATGGTGTGAATGTGATTTAAAGGAGAATATTATGACCATTTTGAGGCAGATCCTGCCCTTGGTATATCATCAGGAAGGAGAACTGTCACTGACAAATAAGAGAAATTTTGTAAGCCTGATTTACAATGACAGCATTGCTCCCATACCTTACAAGTTGTTTGGACAAAAATGGAGGGAAATTCCAAAGGAGATCCTAGAAATAGTTGGATACCCTTGGGAATGAATTGACGAATACTATACTACCAGGAATGCATATAAACGTTAACACATACTAATGCTTTAAATCCCATAACAGTTATATGGAGAAATCATCAGCCCATGGAAAAAATTGAGAACTAAGCCATGGGTTGCATCATAGATTATTATGCTGGGACATGGACAAATAATTGCGCTATTGGATAATCTGGGATAAAACCTGAAGAAAGAAAAAATAAGCCATCGCCGCTCTACATTTAATCCTGATGGCAGAAATCAGTAAAATCCATGATTTTGGAATGTTAACCAAAAATGGCAACTGTTAGACAATTGTAAGTCCGATATTGTGAGAAGAGTGTTTCAAGGGTAATTACAGCTGATATCCCACAAAAAACCCCTGGTCAATTCTCAGTGAAATCCTTCAAATCAGAGTAATACTTCTATTCATCCCCCAGCCAAATCGCTCTTTTGTTGGGAGTCTGGTTGCACTGAGCCTGCAGCAGAATCAAATGAGTTATTCTGAGATCAGACCATCTGGTTGGCTTAAATATATAAAATCCTTGCCCCATATGTTCATTTTACCTTCTATCAACTAACCATCTGCCCTCACTTTGAAGTAAGGAAAATCTTAAGAGATCTAATAGGGTGAAAGCTCATTTTTCCTAATTAGGCGACTCCCAGCCTATAAAAAATTCTCACCTCTTTCATTTCAAGCCTCAAGTTAGCTAAAAATAGTAAGCAGCAAGAGATTAAGAGGGTTTGCTTTTTAGCCTCAAGGATATCGCTGATAACTAATATATAGAAACCAAATCCTTTTGGTATTAAATTTCATACTTTATTAAAGTGTTAAGAAGGTTTCCTTGACCTTTGTAAAAAGCAGCTGAGAGTCTCAATTCCAGGCACTGCTAAATTGGTGAAATATAGGTTAAAAAAGCACCTGACTATCTAGTACTAAAAAAAGCACCTGCAAGCACAAAAAGTGCCCATATTCCAAGTGGTGCTCACTATAGGGGCCCTGTACACCATAAAAACTTTATAAAAAATGGAGGCTTTTGGGGAGATTAACCCTCACAGCTTCCTCGCTAAATCTGATTCCAGTCTAGTTTCATTAAAACAACAGCTAGCTAGTGCGTTATCTCAACTTAAAAAGATCAAAAAACACCCCTATCAAGGACCTCATAAAGACACTCCCATTATTTATAAACCCCTTTTAGAGACAAGTTTACCCCAGGAGAGAGTAGCATCGCCTCTTTCCTGTTTGTTTATGAATCAATGATGGAAGGAACAACTGACCATCATAAGATCAAGTATATCCTTCCCTGCCTGAGTCAGGTGGCACAGGAGATAATGGTTCCAAACATGGCCACCCTCAGCATTTGGGCGGAGGTTAAGAAAGCCCTCATTAATGAATTTGGATCCATGCAGAGTTTGCAAAGGCAAAAACAGGCCTTTATGTGCCTTATCCTGCAAAATAGAGAACTACTTGCCACTTTTGTTGATTGTTTCTATAATGAAGCCCAACCTCTGCTGCTTTCAAAATGCTCCTTCTAGATGACGCTATTGCTTCTATTTTTGGCTGGATTGGCGCCTCATTTCTCCTTAGCGATGCATATCCCTTCAGTTAAACGCACTTTCCAAAATGTACGGGATATCAAGGAGGCTATGCTAGCAGTGGCTGAAATTTATACAACGTGATACTATGCAAGGAGCTCTTATGCAAGACTCAACTTTAACCCTTCTATCATCTTCTATGGCTGTCTCCCTCTGGAAACCTGCTCCCTTGGTGCTGCGGCAACTAGATGCTCCTTTACCATGGAAGGATAGCCAGAGGATACTGGCAGTGATGGACCAGTGCTCCCCTTTATTTTCAGCTCCCAAAGTTCAGCCAGTGAAGTTAGCTACTATTTTGCCTTGCTTACCTCCTTCTTCAGAGCGGCCTTCCAAAATGGCAATTTTCATGTCCGTCCAAGATGTTATTCTTATTCCTCTCGCCTCCCCTATGGCCATTCCTAATTCAAAACCTATGGCCATGGGGCCACCTAAACCCATTACCTCAAAGGACGCATGTAGAACCGTGACAATTACAGCATCTCCTCTCATAGTTAATAGGGTAGATGAGCGCCCCCAGGGCCTCTCCTGCAACAAGGGAAGCCCCAAAACTACCTCACGTCCTATGGACTCCCTGATGTGCATCATTAACCCCTCTGATGATAAATAGAAGGGGGTTGTGAAGATGTCAGTTTTTATGTTTTAGAAGCCCCAGGCAAAGTGACAATACCAGACAGGTTGAACCCTGAGAGAGTGTATATGGCTATGATACCCCACAGAACTCTTCTCTATCAAGTGATGAGGGGTTTGGAGGTTATTAATATTGTCAGTGACACTGACCAGCTCATTGCCACGCTGCTTTGATCCACCCAGTGTGTTCATATCCTACTTTCTATCCACGATAAATAACCTGAAACTGCCAAAAGACTTGCTTCTACTCTCCGTTTAAAGGAGGTCCTTGCTCTTCCCCCACCTGTTGAGAATCCTTAACCAAAGTGGAGGTTGTTGTCAATGGAGTTCAAGTCATAGCTATCCTTGACACTGGATCCCCTGTGAACGTTGTATCATCAAAACTTATAAAAAATTTAAGCTGGCCCCTGACTCAACTATATCCAAGAGTTTGGCACTGCGTGTTCAAACAACACTCGCGCTAATGAGGATACTCTTCTCTGCCCATCCGTTTTGGGAAGCTCATCCTGCCAGCCCCAGCGGTAACCTTGGCTAACAATACCTATGATTTACTCATTGGTACCCAGTTATGCTTGAGTATGATGGGATTATTAACTTGAATCATGACTATCTCTCCCTTCTTAACTATAGGGTTCTCCTGATTCTGTTTAACAATGAGTTGAATAAAAAGGAATATTCTTGCACAGTTGAGTACCCTCCTTCACCTTATCCCTACATTATAAGACGGCAGGTCAAAGTACAAAGAAGCTTCAAGAACTAGTGGACGCACTAGAGGGTATTTCTTTCTATGCGTCCAAAGATAGTTAAATTAAGGCGGGTGAATAAAGGGTGGTTGACACTAAGATTACCTTGAAAATCCCCCACAACTGTCTATTGCACCTAGTCATTATTGACGGAGTTAGTCCACTAAAGCCCCAAGTATTATCAGAAAATTCTTGACCCAGCCTATCAGAGACCTATCAATTTCCTGCTGGGGAATCTCACCAAGAAGGACACGGTCATAAAAAACATCAGGAAATCTGAAGAGGCCTGCTGATTCCCATTGAGGACATCAAGCAAGTTCACTGTATCAGGTCTATGGCGGATATAGGCTTACCCGCTCACCAATCTCTTTATTTTCTGCCTACTGTTCATATTTTTGATGAATTAACCCCCTTTGAGCTTGACAAGGTCCACACATTACTGGAGTCATATAGAGACATCTTCTTTAAATCTGATAACGACTATGGGCACATGAAGGGTTGGACTCATATCATTGATGTTGGGGATGTTTGTACCATCCAATCCAAACCCTAATGAAAAAAGAGTTGAGGGGTTACAGATGCGGATGGAGCTCAAACAGTTGCTGGACGCTAGGCTGCTGGTGCTTTCCCAGAGCCCTTGGTCTTCCTCTCATCTACTAATAAGGAAGAAAAATGGAGATCATTGGGTAGTTATGGATCACCGCAAATCGAACAATCTCATAAAAAAGATAGTTATCCTATCCCTCATATTTATGACGCTCTGGCCCAATTCTCTGGATCCAAGTTCTTTTCCACTATGGACTTGGCTAGTGGGTATTGGCATATGGACCTTTCTCCACAGGGTCAGGATAAATGTGCTTTTATCTGCAGTGAGGGCCTGTTCCAACCCATTCAGCTAGCTCAGGGGTTGTGAAATGTGCCTGCAACTTTTCAGAGGGCAATGGAACACATTCTACAGGATTTTAAACTGAGCTGTGTGATTGTCTATCTGGATAATATCAAAAAAACTTTCTAAAACGTTCAATGAGCACTTCAAGCACCTAAAAGAAGCCTTCCAAAGCCTAAGTGCTATAATATTAAGTTGAAACCAGCAAAATGTACTCTATTCCAGAAGAAGCTGGATTTTCTTGGGCACGCTATCTCTCATGATGGTATTAAACCTCTACAAGACAAGGTTGAAGCTATAACCAAGATATCTAAACCAGAACCCTTCATGACATTCAAGTTTTTTGATATGTGGGATATTACCATCAACTCATCCCCAAGCTCTCCCAGATCAGTGAGCCTCTTGTATATCTTTTGGCTAAGAACACTCCATTTCATTGGAGTGCTGAACAAAGGCCGCATTCAAGACCCTGAAGAAGTTATTACAACAAAGCAAATTCTCTGCCACCCTGACTATGGCAAGGTCTTCATGTTGTTCACAGATGCCTCCAATTAGGCTATTGGAACTATCTTGGCTCAGTTGGATGATCATAAGGTCAAATATCCCATGTCCTACTTCAGTAAGATTCTCTCAAAAGCTTAATGCAACTACAGCGTCACTGAGAAGGAGTGCCTTGATGTATTGCTCGCTGTAATGTAAGATCACCCTTTTCTATATATGAATTTGATTAAAAGTAATTAACAACCACGCCTCCTTGAAATGGTTGCAGAATATGAAAGATCGTACTGGACAGTTGGCTCACTGGGCTTTGAAGCTCCAGAATTATGACATGACAATTGAGCATTGGGTGGGAACTCGCCATATGAATGTTGATGGGTTGACGCGGCTGCCTGTCCTTCACTTAGACAATAGTGAAGCTGAGAGGTTACATGACCTCCTAATAACCCTGTCTCATGAGCTAATGAAGATGAACCAGTCTAAAAGATGCTAGCATGTCACTTTTTCAACACTAAGGTGGAGAGTGAGAAGTTATATAAGGAAGTAGGGGTCAATTGGTTGCCTTATCTATGGCTGTCAAGCGATTATCTGTGATCCTGGAGCCTCACATATACGTGAGCTATGGCAGAGTCTGAAAAACCTACAAGTGGGTTAAAGAGCGTTATTACTGGGAGAACATCATGGAGACCATAGCTGAAGTCCTGGATTCCTGTCTGAACTGTAAAAAGCAATCAAGATTAAGACCCGTTATCAGACCAACCTACTACGCCACAACAACCTTTCCACACTATAAGTTTGAATGTGGTAGGTCCTCTCCCTCAGAATACCAGGGATAATCATTATATCTTGGTTGGAATTGATCATTTCACCAAATGGCTTGAAGCTGTTGCTCTACCTAATAAGACTGCCAAAGCTACTGCTAACTTCTTACATCAATATATCTTCACACAGCATGGTTGCCCCCAGTTTTTCTTTTGTGACAATGGGAAAAACTTTACCTCCTGAGTGGTAAAGCTCCTTGCCACCTCCATGGTAACACAACAACTCTTCTTGGCCCCTATAACCCATCCTCAAATGGGGCCATAGAAAGATTTAATGGAACCCTGGTCTCTATATTCTGATAAATGGCCAATTCAGACCAACTTCAATGTGATCTATACCTACCCAGAGCGCTCATGGCCTATCATTTTAGTTATCATTGCTTTCTCAAAATGTCCCCTCTTCATGTGCTGTATGGGCGAGAACCTGGGGTACTGGCTTTATTAACCAAAGATATCTTCTTTTACAGGACTGACGCTGAACAAACCATGAAAAAAAATCCAAGCGTATCATCCATTACAATCAGAGGCTATGATTAACTTGGCAAAGACTGTCACTAAAAAAGGCCAAGCTGCTAATAAGAGCTGGGCCCTTTTTCTTCCTTCCAAATATCATACTTGGTACTGCATTTCCACAATTGGATCACTCCTAGGAGTGAAAAGCTTGGGTCTATCTGGGAGAAACCTTTTGTTGTCACATATAAGTGAGGGTATAAATACTCCATCAAATCCCTTGCTTCTGGAGTTACCATCAACCAGGTTCATGGCCAGTTCTTACACTTTTATTCACCCCCTGACACTATTAAAGGGGGAAATTTCAGACAATTACAAGTCTGATATTGTGAAAAGAGCGTCTCAGATGTAAATGATGATAATATCAGCTAAAAGACCCTGGACAATTCTCGGTGGAACCCCTTGAATTGGGGTAATTCTTTTGATAACACGCTTCCGCCAAAATGCTCAATTGTTGGTATTTGGGTTTTGCCAACCCTGAAGCGGAATCAGTCAATTCATGCTGAGGTCCCGCCATCTGAATGGCTGAAATATATTAAATCTTTGCCCCACAGGTTCATCTTTCCCGCTATTGACCCACCATCTGCCCTCACGTTGAAGCAAGGCAAATCTTGAGAGATTCAATAGGAAAAAGTTAAAATTCCAAGTTAAGCAACTCCCCACATATAATAAATTTTTTGGACCCCTCATTTTGAGCATAAACTGCTTTAAATACTAAGCAGCAAGATATTAATGGAGTTTTCTTTTTACCCCTCCCTTTGATTATAATAAAAATCACTAAAAATTCAACGTTTTAATATTATCAAAATTTATATAGTTTGATATAAAGTGGTCTGAAATTCCCTGAAAGTATTTATTCTAGCAGTGGAGAGTGTTACTTTTTATGCCATAAAATTGTTGAAATACAGGGTTCAAAAGCACCTGTGAGCATCTAAATCCTCTGGATATCAACATGCAAAAAAGTATATTTTTTTACCTAAAAGGGTGCCAATTCACTGCTTATGTTCCATCAGCTAGAGTATCCATCCTATGGTAAGTACAGCTAATGGACTTATTGAAGTCAAGTATCAATATGAGATAGATAAATAATGATGTAATTTTATTATAGTATAATATCAGGACTTTTATATATTGCACTTAATATTACAAACCCTAAAAGAAAAAAATTGGTAAGATTAATGGGGTTGGCATCAGAAGGAAGCTCTTGGCCAGGTGACACATTCCAGATGGTATAATGCCTTTGTATCATAATGTTGATAGGATAAAAATGGTGAGTTGTATACCCAAGTCTTTCTGACGCACCAATGCCCCAAACCAAGATAAAAAATAGCAAAGGTGGTCCATGGAGTTCCCAGCCTATCATATGCCACACATGAAGGTTTTCCAGATTTTATTTTCCTTTCCCATTCATTTGATTTCCCCTCAATTGGTGCAGTATCATTCCCAGGTCGGCCTACCTCAAATAAAAATTTGAATAAAAATTTAGAATTTAAAATATGTATACCCAAGTCAGATAGAATTTGGTCACTTAATTTCCCATTTGGCAGCTTCTTGATTATTACCCTTTTTTGGGTTTATTTCAATTTTATGTCTTGAGTGACACTTTATTTAGTTGTTGCTTAACCTATTGATGATCCATTATTTTTTAGTAGGCAGGAATTCATCTCAGGGTATCTTAGGTTCAATTTGGTCTGTAGTAATTTTTCTAGAGTTGATTTGAGCTGTGCTGACTATCAATTTCTCTGGATAATTTATTGAGTTAATCCCGTTAACCCCTTTCTTGAGTCTAGGCATCAGTTTGGCTGAGGGAGTCAATTAGTTAATATTCTTACCATCATATATAAAACAGGTTATCTGACAACATGTATGCAAAAATTGAATTTACATGTCTCCTCTTAATTTGGTCTAATAAAAAATTATTGCGCTCAGAGGTTTATATTCATTTATGAAATGTGATTGCAAATGATAGAAACATCTTTGACATTGGCAAAATGGGCATACTTTAAGCAATGTTTACTTTCAGTATGCAACACATGCATGAATACACACAAAACACCATGACATATGAGCATTCATATGGATGTTCCAACTTTTTCATCTCATTCAAATGCAAAATCAGCATGGGATGAGATAGAAGAGCTTCTATTTCCTGGTCAAGCTCCATCTAATTAACACAATTTGCCTGCACTAATTTTCAAGCAAAAGCTCAAAAAATTGATGAAATAATTGTGAAGCATCACATCTATGATGAACTCCAATGATGGATGCATTCCATTGGATGGCAAAAGAGATGCCTTCCTCATGCACACATTCTCATATAGCTTAAAACAAATTACACTCATCTCAAATTGATGATGCCATTTGTGCAGAATCACCAGATCCTGAAGAAGATTGATTTGTGTTTGATACTGTCACTAAAAATATGGTGCATGGACCATGCATGGCTATGAACTCACAATCACAATGCATGCTGGACACTAAATGCATGAAAGGGTATCCCAGAAAATTTATTTATAAAACTTGCACTGATGATAAGGGCTATCCTCACTAAAGATGCCATAAACCAGAAGAAGTAGGTTGTACAGCTACAATCAAAACGATAAATGACAATATTGAAATTGATAACAGATGGATTGTAACATATTTGCCATTATTATTAAAAATATGTAAAGCCATATTAATGTAGAATATTGCAGGTCCGTCAAATCAATAAATTATATATTCAAATACATCAATGAGGGAAGCATTATGGAATTATTAAGTGTTGATAATCCTTATTCATGCTTATATGAACTATTCAATTTCAGACAGGTCAATATATCAGCAGCAATGATGATATGCGGCGCATTTTAAGTTTTTCCAATTCATAGTCAGCATCACAATGTTGTTCATCTTAGCGTTCACCTTGAAAATGGACAAAGAGTCTATTTCATGGAAGAGAACGCAAGAAATGTTGCTGCTGCACCAGTGCACACAACACTGACATCTTTTACATGCTTTGCAAAGATGTATTTGCCAAAGCATTATTGTGTGAAGAAGTACCAAAGTAATTTACATGGAATACAAATCAAAAAATCTAATGATGTGAACAAAGCTACAAGTTGAAGGCTATCAAAATCTATATCTGTCTGATGCATTGGGCTGTTCTACACAGTACATCCAAATAATGCCAAATGCTACTATTTGAGAATGCTAATGATAAATGTCAAAAATCCAATCTCATTTGCAAACATGAGAATGATTGATAGTGTAGAATGCCAGACATAAAGGAATGCTTGGAATTTTTTTATTTACTTGAAAATAAATAAATTTGGGAGATTACATTGATGGACGCCTCTGTCAGCAGCCATCCATGACAAACATGAACATTATATGCTATGATGTTGACCACATGTTCTCCATCCAACCCTAGCAAACTATGGAAAAAAATTCAAAGAGGCTTTATGTGAATATAATTTTGCATTGTATTCATATCATTAGTAATGATAATACCATTTTATTTTTGGACAACTTTTTTAATGAAGATCTGATGAAGTAAAAGACATATACTATACCATCTGTCAGACATTTGCCATCCCAGCTTCAGGTTAAGAATGTTATGGGGAAAATCAGCTGAAAAGGGGAAATTTTGGACATTTACAAGTTTGTAATAATGATAACCATGATTTAAATAATACTAATGATGAAATCTGCCAAAAGACCCTGGTCAATTCTTGGTGGAACCCTGCTAATAAGGGTAGCGCTGTTAAAAATACCAAATGGGAAAATAGCATGAAGTTGGGCAGTTGAATTGCCCTGACCATGTGAGGGAACCCAGGAAGACCATTGGCAGTTTCTCCCCCTGCTATATCCAATTCCCTTCAAACATCCAAGAGGGGACCACCCCTTTTTATAGGTGTAGCAGAGGTCCCCAAAGTTAAAGAATTTTAGCTAACAGGGATTGGCTAAAATATATTAAATCATTACCCCATGGGTACATAGTGTCTAAACATAATTTTCCATCTATTGGTCAGCCTAAGTGAAGTGAGTCTTCCAAGCTTCAATAGACTACATTCTCATATTTTCTAATTTTGATGATAACAAGCTGTTCCAAACTTACTATTGAATTCCCTCTAACCCTAAATACAGTTTAAATATTGATTGGTCAAATATTGAGAGGGTTCATTTTTGTACCCACACCTACACTAATAAAAGCCTAAAAACCAAGCTTTTTATTTTTATTAGTGTTTTTATATTTATTTTAATAAAACAGTTGTGGAATCCAGCGGCATTTAGCATCAGCAAGCACACTACTAGCGGGATTCCCATACCATCAACAACAAACCACCTAATCAACTTGGCATAGTTGCACCACAACATTTTATGTATGCCCTTTATAATCAAGATTTATTGAGATAACAATAGTTAAATGCCAATGATTTGCGCGCATTTTTCAAAGCAAATAAACCACTCTTAGTTGCAGATCAAAAATTGGCCTACAACACAATTACAAATGTGGTGGCCAATGATAGAATTGGGTTTTTCATCTTGATGCACCTGGTGGCACAGAAAAAAACATTACTCATCAGTTTGCTATTAGCTCAAATTTTCTCTCAAAATGGAATTGCTTTGGCTCTTGCATCATCAGGTATTGTGGCTACATTATTGGGTGGTGGATGAACAGCGCATTCAGCACTCAAATTGCCATTAAATATACAATTTGCTGAAGCTCAAACATGTAAAATTTCCAAAGGTTCTGGCATGGTAAAAGTGATGTAAGCTTGCAAACTAATTGTCTGGGATGGATACACAATGACACATAAGAAATTGATTGAGGCGCTTGATTAAACTCTTCAAAATCTATGAGCAAAAGTAAAAATATTTAGTGGAGCTCTCATTTCATTAGCAAGTGACTTCTGACAGACTCTACCAGTCATATCAAAATTAACACCAGCTGATAAAATCAACGTTTTATTCAAAGAATCATAGCTTTGGAGACATGTACAGAAACTCACATTAAAGACCAACATGCATGTGTATCAGCAGTGCAATGCATCAACTATATTTTTCAATCCAGCTATTGGATATTGGTAATAGAAAGGTACAGTTAATGCTGACGCAAAATATATTTTTATTAAACTTTTGTTTCATTGTTCCATTGATCAAATAATAATTCAGAAAGTTTTCCTACAAATTGCTACCACTTATAAAAATCACCAATGGCTTTGTGAACAAGCTATTTGGGCAGCAAAAAACACCAATGTCTGCAATCAACTATGCATTCCACAAACAAATTGCAGGTGTGTCTTTCACCTACAAATTGATTGACAGCAGCATGAGTGCGGATGAGATTTTAAAATTTCCAATTGAGTTTTTAAATTCATTGGATCTTTTTGATGTACCACCACCGCCCAGATTGTTACTTAAAATCAGCACAAATAATTCTTTTTTCAACATTATTTACCACAATTGTACAATTGAACCAGGCTCACTGTCAAAAAACTGATACCAAACATCATCAAAGAGACAATTTTGAATGGCATTTCGAAAGGAGATGTGCCGATTCCACATATTCCCATCATCCCCAACATGCCATTTGATTTCAAACAATTGCAGCTTCCCATTTACCTTGCATTCTCAATGACCATTAACAAGGAATGAGGTCAATCACTTCTTTTTTTTAGTACTAGATGAGGTCAATCACTT
This sequence comes from Massospora cicadina, assembly GCA_022478985.1. NCBI lineage: Eukaryota > Fungi > Entomophthoromycota > Entomophthoromycetes > Entomophthorales > Entomophthoraceae > Massospora > Massospora cicadina. The sequence continues at coordinate 10,881 of JAKSZP010016594.1, read as the reverse complement.
CAAGTGTATGGATTAACTCTAAAAAATCTATGCTTTTCACATGGTCAATTATATGATGTATACTCATAAGTGGGACAGCCAAAATTTATTTATTTTTGCAGAATATAGAAAGTAAAAATAATGTATATCCCAAAGCACCTGAATAAACTTTTTCATATTTAATTTAGTATACAAGAAGTCATTCTTTTATTTTATACATGTAAATAGGTCTGCTTTGTATATTTGTACCTACTTAGAAAAAGAGGCAGTGCAACACATGCTGGGCACAGCTGGTAAATATATAGCTCACCCTTGAAGGCAAAAGATAAGCGATTGACATTTGGTGTGTCTTGATATGATTAGCTTAAATTGTAAATCTTTTAATAGCTGCCACGTCCATATACTTAAACGAATCAATCGATTCGTAACATAGCTCTAAGCTAAATTTAAGCATCACCATCTATTTATATCAAGAATATTGATTGGACAAAATAGTTTTGATAGTTTTACCAACAGAATGACAGGATCTTAGTTTAAGCTAAAAGTATTGAAAAGCGGCGTGATACTGGGATAGTTAAAATCCAGTTGTGAGAGTGTTGATCTTAATACAGCATTTTATTTATGAAACAACCAAACGGGTACTAGGCAAAGTTGAAAATGAGTACCGAAAAAGCTAAATTTAAAGGGTATGCCTGTATGCGCAAGGGCACCCCTCTTGAAGAGTTCAGTTACGTCCCCCGGCCACTGGGAGAACGTGATGTCGAAATTAAAATTGACTTTTGTGGAATATGTGGGTCGGATATTCACTGCATCGATTGTGACTGGGGTGAAGCTAACTACCCTACGCTCCCAGGTCACGAGATCGTTGGGAGAATCACTGGATTGGGTGCCAAAGTGAAGGAGTTTAAGTTGGGTGATTTGGTTGGGGTAGGCAGCCAATGCGGCGCTTGTTTAAAGCAGGACTGCGAAGCATGCTCTAGTCAAAATGACATCCATTGTCCCTTTGTGGCCGAGACCTACGAGTCAAAGTGGCCAGATGGTGAAAAGACTTATGGTGGATATGCCGATAAAATTCGTGTTCAGTGTGATTATACTTTCCATGTCCCCACAAACATGCCGCCTGAGTGTGTTGCCCCATTAATGTGTGCTGGTGTCACTGTCTTCACTCCCATGCGTCGCCAGGGCATCAAAGCTGGTGACAGAGTTGGGGTCGTCGGCATTGGTGGCTTAGGTCATCTCGCCATCATGTTTGCCAAGGCCTTAGGCGCTAATGTTACTGCCCTTTCCACCTCAGAGAACAAACGCGAGGACGCAATGAAAATGGGTGCCGATCGCTTTGTTAACACCGAGAAAGAATCCATCAACAATGAATTTGACTACTTATTCATCACCACTTCAGCCAATGATGTTCAATACGCCAAGTTCATCGAGTGGATGCGCATCTTCGGCAAACTTATTGTGCTGGCCTTACCAAAGTCTGATCTCAAAGTCAATACTATGGGTCTTGTTTGTAAGAGCCTATCCATTGTCGCTTCCCTCACCGGATCCAAGCATGATGTAAAGGAAATGCTTAAGTTCGCTGAGGTGCATAACATTCGCCCCTGGGTCCAATGCGAGCCTATGGCAAACGTCAATCAGTGCATCCAGGAATTCCGTAGTCGCAAAACAAGATATCGCTGTGTTTTGACAAACAATTAATAATAGCAAAGCGTACTAATGCTAAAGGTTAGTTATTTTTTATGTAAATATAATTGAAACCGTCTAATTATTTTTATTAATTTTTATTAAGTTTGCTATTTCGCAAAGTAATTAGTCAGAGGTCAAAGCTTTAAAAAACCACCTTTCGAATTGTTCTATATAACTTTTTCAGGTTTATCCCGCATAATTCACATATATGGTTAATACTTTCAAGATACTTTTATATATCTGTGGTTAAAGTTTTTCTCATATAAATAAGATATTAAGGTGGATCAACCTAAAGCAAATATATTATATTAATGCTTTTTGTTCTTTAGCTGTATGCCGATTACAAACGCATAACCAGGTAGTAGCGGGAACCACCTCACTAGGCTAACCATCTTCAATTCCCCCTATAAATAACATGTTTTTACCAAAAAACTATAGAAAGTTCAAACCTAAAGCATACCTTTTACCTTAGGTGGCTATATCAGTATTGACTTTATTGATTACTAGCCGATTTACCCGTGCTTCACTACGGTGTCTATAAAATTTCAGATTTTCAATTTATTAATTTAGATTTTATATTATAGATAAACAAAACCACTCAGCCAAATCTAATTGCTCAATCGAATCAATCAAAAACCACCAACCACTCAGATAAACCTAACTGAAATTATCAAAACAACCAATAACTAATCACCCTTCAAAACTAAACTGTGTCCTATCGATTCGAACAAAAGCCATCAACCACTCGGCCAAACAAAAAAACCTATCGAATCAATCAAATAACACCAAACTGCTACCCGAAACATATATATACTTAAAATCATTGAGTATGTGACATTAGAGGCTAAATCGGGTTTTTTAGCATATTTTGCTCCTTTTTTATCCTGCTTTTTATTTTTGTGTCGGCAAGAAGGGTCCCCTGGTCCCTTGCCTTGAATAAATGAGTATGTGACATATCTTCCAAACTACTAAATCAGCTTCTACTTAACTTGCCCAAAGTATTTTATTAATTAAGTGAACCAAATTAGGCAGGTTTTTAAAATATATAAACCTAACATCCAGATACCCGTGCTTCACTACAGTATTTAAAGTTTATCAGATGATAAGCTCACGTTGTAGCCTATAGGCTGTGCCAGCACTAATCTCGAGCCACTCAGACTAACAACTCTACTGTTGCTCTCGTGGCTGGTGAACTGATTATCCTAACTACTTAATCTACTTAAACTCTAATACTGATTTTTGTTGAGTTTCAGGTGAGCAATTTGGTGAATTATTAGATAATTTTTGCCAATTCTCACCCACTCACCCAAATAGATTGACCCTATCAGAAACGAAGGTTTCAGATGTCAGTCAGTCAGTGAAATTTTTTTAAGTAGATATAAAGCCAATTGCTTTAGAACTGTTAAATTTCTTATAGTAATAAAAAGATGATCTTAATTGATATATATATTTTTATACTAAAGGGGAGGATTGCATAACAGTGTTATGAAAATGCTGAGATCGCTGATCCATCTGGGATATTCCCTTCCTGGGGTTACCCTTCGATCCTAGTTATTCATCTTAAGCTGATATTCCTTTGATACGCTAAAATTCATTTTCCTTTTACAATTTTTAATCAACTAAGTATAAGCTTGCCCTTAATTCTTGATAAGTATTATAAAAACCCTTATACCGTATTTTTTTAAAAAACTCCTAATCATCAATTGAATAATGATAAGAGGGGATGGAAAAACAGTTTGTCCACCCAGAACAGGTTTCGAACCTGTATTAGCACTTTTACCCCACCTTAGCTTGTGGCTACAGGTGTGCGCAACTATATCCAGTTAAATCCCTTATACTGTCATGAAACCGCTGAGATCGCCAATCTATTGCAGATATTCCCTCCCTTGTCATATCCCTATCGCCCATTTATTCATTAACGACTTTGAAAAAAAGGTTATCAATTCGACCTGTGTATGCTTTTTTTCTTTTTTTTCTGTTTGTTCGCGCATAACTCTGAAAGTACTGGACCAATTAGGATGATCATCTTCAAAAATAGAGGATGCGCCAACTTAGGTCCCATTTTACTTTTGTAAGTATTGGGCAAATATCTGCCCATTAATTTAGTAAATATATCAAAATGGACTCGGAAGCGATGGATACTTGTGGGACTAATACAGCTCCGGATAAACATTTTTCCAGCATTGGTGATGCAATAGCTTCAAAGCACTTTTGATATGTCATGGCTGGGGGGTATGGTTAAAATTCAGTCAATATAAGCTCATGGCGGGACGAGCTTGAATCATTATAGATGGCTATCATTTTTGCATAATTTGACCAATAAACTTATCTAAATTTGATAAAATAAATTATTTTAGATAGCGATCAATAAATTTACATAGATTGGCTAATAAAAGCAACCAAATCTAATAAAATGAATTATTGTAGATGGTGATCAGTAAATTTAGTATAATTTGACCAATAAAATCAACTAAATTAAATAAAATGAATTGTTAGTATATTTGTTTATAAGATACTATATATAATATATTTAAATTTAAATTTATTGCAGGGAAGGCCAAACATGGGATGGACACTTCCAAATATGACTCAGGAAAGCCAAAATTAGTACCAGGGGAGGCACCCCAGAGAAGCGATGCTATCTCTTGTTGCCAGCGGGAACGCCACTTATGGGGAGGGGGAGGGGATGTGTGAAGGGGATGTAGCCACTATTGAGCACATGTGGAGGAAGGGGTCTGATTTGATGAACCAGACTGGGAACCAGGAGGAGACCAGCTGTCAGCGACACAGTGGGAGGTATCCAAACATCCATGCTTGGAAGTGGTCCACCAAATGAGACCAGAATCTGTGGACAGTTTCTGGGAGGGTGGGGGTGGGGCCTGCAATGGCATCTAAGATGATCGTGTGGATGGTCCACATGGCGATTGCAACCACCAGAGCATGGAGGGAGGGTGGAAGGGAGGAGGCCATTGATAGAGCAAACATATCTCTTGACAGACTGAAGGGATGCAATTGATCCTGGCCCAGCAGATGTTGAACTTTGCGCCATATCACTTTAGAGGTGGGGCACTTCTCCAGGCAGTGGAAAAGCATTCCATACTGGCCACACATGACACAGGATGAGTGTAAAGTGTTAGAGCACTCAGCTGTATGATACACCCACCTCAGGCAGCACCACACATGGGAGTGGACTTGAGGCTGCAACAGAGGATGGTGTGCATATTTCCAGATAGTTTTTTGGGTCTCAGTGGAATAAGGGATATCCATCATGTCCAGGTAGTCCACCCTGGATAGGACATGGGGCCAAATGGGGATCACGCCATCATGGATGGGTAGCCCCTGTACCTCTTGTGTGAACTGAGGAGAGGGGCAGACTCTTCAGGTTGTATGTCCACTAATATGAATTCTCCACTCTGCACTTTGCATGGAGAGTAGGATTCATTTGTAGTGGGTTTTAGTCCCGTGAGGACCTGTGGCCAATGTGTGTGATGCGAGGCATTTCATCAGGGAGTGGGGGTTTGATGGATTGTCCTGGCCCAAGGCTTGGGAGAAGTTGGAGTGGGCTGCGCGGGACCAGTAAAGGGATGGGAGTGTAGGAGCAGTGACGGCCACGATCCAGGTGCCCAGGATCTTGGCAACATGGGCTTTGAAGTCAAGCAGGCCTATGCCACCTTGATGATGAGGGCCAAACATGACCTCTAGCCATACTGGTGGAGGGTGGCCTGACCAAAGCCATCCTTGCAGCAAGGCATACAGGGATTTGAAGAAGCTTGGGGAGAAGGGGATGGCATGGGCTCCGAACCAGACTTTGGATAGGAGCATAGAGTTGGCTAGAGCAACCCTGCCAGTGAGGGTAGTAGGGTGGGCTCTGAGAGAGACGATTTGCTTCGTCATGTTGTCCAGTATATAGCACTCCATTACTGCTGATGCATATCTGCCTGCCTCCATCCACACGCCCAGATGGCGCACCGGTCCTATGGTAGGACATGGCATGAAGGGGAGCACCAGTGGGGTGGTGTGTGTTGAGTTAGTAAGGCGTGGGCGAGCAGATGGGCCAGGTTGGGAACTAATTGCTGGGGCCCAGCAGTTCTGAAACTGACCAAGGAGGATGATTTCAGTTTTGGAGGTGTTCAGTGTTGCATTGCTTACCCGGGAATATTCCTGGATGAGGGCTTCAAGCGCACATGCATCTTTATTATTAGACACCCCCACCACGCAGTCATCTGCAAATGCCATCATCTTGACTGGGGTTTGGCCTGGCACATGGACCCCAGTGAGTTGGGCATTCACATTTCGCAGTAGTGGGTCAAGGCTGAAGTTGTATAAGAGTGGGCTGAGGGGGTCCCCTTGTCACAAGCCCCTTTGAGGGCAGACTACTTCTGTTAGGAAGCCTGGGCCACACACTGCCATTGTTTCAGATTCCATGAGCAGCATCACCCAGTTGATGAAACGGGGGGGGTAGGCGGAATTGATGGAGGCAGGCCCTTAGGTATTCCCAGTTTACTCTATCATAGGCCTTTTGTTGGTCCAAGAATACCAGTGCTCCTGAGGCTGTGGACTGACATGCATTAGCCAAGGAGTGCATGTTATCCCAAATTGACCTTCTGGGGATGAAGCCAAATTGTTCTGGGGAGATGGTGGCAGATGCTACAGTCCCTAAACGGTTAGCCATGATTTTTGTTAAAATTTTGGTGTCTGTGTTTGTTAGAGAAATGGGGTGCCAGTTGGCTAAGTTAAGCTTATCCCCTTTCTTGTAGAGTGTGACAGTAAAGGCCTCATGTCCTCCTGGTAGGAGGCGCGTTTCCAACTGGCTTTGGTTAAGTGAGGCGAGCAGCAATGGGGATATATATTTGAAATATTTTTTGTAGAACTCATATGGAATGCCATCTGGGACTGGGCATTTTCAGTTTGGCGCACCGCGAATGGCTGTCCATAATTCATTTGGAGTAATTAAATTCATTATTTATGGGTATCAGAAAATGGTGCAGATATGAGCTTAGTCCAGAAATTCCGCCACTTCAGCCGGCTGAATTGGTTTGGCACAGTATAACTTGGAGTAATATTTTGCATTTTGATTGCCACTTTGGCCAGTATGTCCGCAATGGAATTATCCGATCTTTGCACCTATGTGCATGCCATGCTCTAGCATGGTGCGAAATTTTTTTTAAAGAAATATGTGGTGCACTTATCACCTTTAGTGATGCGTGTGGCCCTGTATTGGACAAAAACCCAATGTTTGTGTTGCCTTTTGAGTGCGTTGAGGTGGGCGGCTGCCTCCGCCCACTTCTGGCCCCATGCAGGGCTGTATCCTGTCACTGGAATGTTGGACTCCAAGTGGACCAGTTCTGCCAGAGTGTGCAAGATAACTGCCGATGTGGCTCATGAGCGTCTGGAGGAGAGATGGCGATAGTGGCAGATGGTGTCCTCTTTGAAAGTTGCCCATGTGGAAATGGGGTCCACACAAAACGGTGCAACAAATGATTTTGCCAAAGTTGCCTCTTCCACCCACATGGAAAATCCTGGCGACGCAAGCTCAGGGGGGCAGATTTTGCACCAATGTGGGGCCTTAGCAACTGTGACCAGTAGGTGGTAGGTTATCGAGACCAGTTGGTGGTTGGAGAATTCCATTTTCGTTGTTTTGAAGTGGGAGATGTGGGGTTGGAATTTTGCCAGCGTTAGAATAAGGTCGATGCAGGTCATGGACCTTAATTGGCCATTGTGGATGTGGGGACACGTCATGTTTTTGAGCAGCGGGGCATGTTGCAGCAGTGCATCCATTAACCCAAGGGTGGCCTTTAGAATGCGTAGTTCTATGTGACCCTGTGGGGTGTGGGGTGAGGGGGGCCACCGGTCCATTGGTGAGGTTAGCCAACAGTTCATGTCGCCGACTAGGAAAGAATCAGGGGGTAGCGGGAGGGATTTGACCGATGAGAAAAATTCCCAACGCTCGTGTGCACTGTTTGGGGCATAGATGTTGATGATTGCATGTGCTATGTCAGCCCACAAGAAGGTGATGACAAGTACTTGGCCATTTAGAATGTTTCTGAGGATATGATTTTGAAAAAATTATTTTTCTGAATTAGCACCCCACAGTGCTTTGACCAAAAGGATAGGGATGGGAGGAGCATTGTTTTCCAAGCTTCCTCAGAACCTTGTGGACAGTGGGACTCCTGGATAGCCAGGATATCCACGGGTAAATTGTGCTGTAAAAAACTCAGTTTTCTAGCCTGGGATGGGGAGGCCTTGAGTCCAGCGATATCTAATGTCCCTAGAGTGAAGGTTTCCCCATCACACCTTAGGTGTGAGGGGGTGGGCCCCCAGGCCCACCAGCCTCTTCTTGGTCCCCACGGGCTTTCACAGCAGTGTGGGTGTTAGCAGCAACACTATCGGAGTTTTTATTGATTTTTGCGGAAAGAGTCATGTTGGCTTTGGCCTTCGCTTTTTGTTTTCCTGATGTTGGACGAATTTTTTGCGGTGTGGATGAGTTCGGTGCACCGTCAAGCAGGTCAAAATTTTTTTTTTCAGTTGGGATAGGTCCCAAGTCAGTTTCAACTAGAGCTTGGGTGCAACGATTGGGTGAGATCAAATCTCCCATTGGATCCTCAGATTGAGTGGCCCTCTTGGCATGGGCTTCTTAACCTGATTGGATGATGGATTCCTGAGTTGCTTCCACTGCGAAGGTCTCCATGTCCTCCTAGCATTGTGAGTGTGGGATAGTGGTGGTGGCCTTGGCCGCTTCCTTGGCCGCGGCCCTATGGGCCTGCTTAGCCTTCTTCCACCCCTGCGGGGAGATAGGATTTACCAATAGGTAGCAGCCTTGTGCTCCCCACGGGAAAGCCTCCTTGGTGCTTGCAGTTGGTTCATAGTGCGCCTCTCCGCTGGCCATGGCTGCTGAGGGGTGCTCTTGGAATGTGACGCCCTCCTTGATGGGGCATGCGTGTGCCTTATGGCTGAATGCATCACAGTGGGTGCAAATGGGGGGCGCGCTGTCCACAGTCACCTGGAACGGGTGGGTGGTATACCCTGCAATATCAATAAAAGTGGAGTGCAGGATCTGGGTTAGGTCCTTTGCAATCTCCTCAGTTGGGGTCAAAACTGCAATGGCTTTGCCAGTGCACAGGTGTGGCATCAGTGTGAAGCGTTGCATTTCGAAAGATTGTATTTTGCCATATACAGGGAGACCATCTTTCAGGTGTTGTTCCAAAATGTCACATTTTACCATAGTAGGCAAAAAGTCAAATGTGAGGAAAATTTGGTTTGATTTTGTCCATCTGGTGCATTTGGTTTTGATGACCTGTTGCCCTTTGGGGAGGTCAACCACTATGCACACCGCTGTAGCCTCATCTGCTGCTTTTTTGCTTTTGAAACCTAGGTCCAGCCAACCGCATGACATGGAGTGAGGTGCAACGTACACCGCGGTTGGGAAAACTTTGTGTACATCTTCACAAAATTTTTCCCATAAGGCCATTTTTTGGATGTCCAGATACACATGGACTCTGAATTCCACCGACAAAAGTGGCTGGGAGTGTGGCATGTTGATGTACTGGTTGCATCGTGCTTGCCACGCAAGTATCTCTGGGGAAATTGTGACTGCCAGTTTTTTAAGATTTTTGTCTATTCCGCCAGATTCTATGGGGCGTTTTTGAACGTTGGAGGCCGCGGGCCTTTCACCTGCTCCTCTTACCTTGCTTGCCCAACTGCTCCCTGACATGGGCGCAGACTAATCTCCTCTGTGAGATTATCAAACTAGATTCAGTCTTGAATTGAATAGGTTGCAATAATGATTGCAACGAGAAAGAAAAGTACTATATATAATATATATACAATAAGTTTTAATTTTATATAGAAATATTAAGGGGTCAAAAACAATATATAAACATGGTAATACTTGATAAAAGTAGGAAAAAGAGCCACTTTAAAAAATGCAATAATTTTTTGAGGGAAAAAGAGCTGAGGGTAAAGTTTTTTTGGGGAAAAGAACCACCTTTAAAAAAGCTCTAAAAAGTATGAAATAATTGAGAAATATTGCTTATAGTTTACACTTGGACCCAATCCAGACATAAGATATAATTTGTATTTATGAGCAAAATTCTATAATTTAGTTTAAATAATGGCACCAACTTCAAAAAGAGTTTTATTAAGTAGGCTTAATTTCTCAATTAGTTTATACTTTTTAGAACTTTTATAAAGGAGGTTCTTTTTTCCCCAAAAAAATTTTCATCTGCTTTTCCTTTGAGACCCCAAAATTCCCTTTTTCTTTGTAAGTTTTCAATTGATAAGGTATAAAAGCCTTTCCCAATTTTTACCAAAGTATCAAAAATACTTTCCCTATACTTTTTCTTGTTGCTCTTTTATAGGATTTATCCCCGCCATGCCAATTCAAATATCTTGGTTTAAATACACTCCCAAAAACATCAACCACTGACCACTGACATGACTGACATTCCAAAAATCCAAGGTGTCACTCAAACCTCAGGTCATGATTGACCCAGGGTTCCTGAGCTTTCACAACAAAGTGGTGATCCTGCCAGGGATGATACCCAACAGCTTATCACCACTGTACCTACTGACCAAGTGACCACCATCTACTTTATGTGGACCTTCACCAAGCAGAAACTCAAAAAGTTCAACCATGGGCCCATCAATGAGTGGTTAGAAACCTATAACGCTTGGGGAGATAACTATAGAGCCAGCTCCAAACAACGCTTGTGAGAAGTGGCCATCTTGCTCATGGGAACGGCTCAAAAATAGCATAGCACCAAACTGCCTTTCAAATCTTAGAACTAATAGAAAGCTTATACCAAATAAAAAATTTAAATTTTAACCTCTCGACTCTGTAAAAGTTCTACCAGCTTTACCTTCAGAATTTTTCAAGTATTCATATATTCCTTGCAAAAGTTGAGGACCTTATAGAACTTTGGGGCAGATTTTTTGACACTGTGAGTAAGTTGATCAGCAACTCCTTAACTGGTTCCTCAATGCCCACAAAAACCCTTACCTTGATTCAGTATACCTGGTTCAACTGACTTGTGTGGATCAAGCCATTGGCATTTGCCAAAACTATGTGATATTAAAGACCTGCTGCCAAACTCAACCTCAAAATTCTGCTGCCATAACTTTGGATACCAAAGATTTGGTTGCCACTGACACTAGAGATATTCCAAAATTTCTATTAAGCTACCCTTGAAGGTTACTCAACAGATACATGTTGTCAAT
>JAKSZP010016593.1:0-27462 GCA_022478985.1 Massospora cicadina | reverse complement strand
AAGAAATTTAGTGCTACCATAGGCTGATACTTTAGGCGCAGCATGACCAGGAGCTCCTCCAGCTTAAAATGAGGGGAGTACTTGTTTCACAACCTCATGCCCAGGATTATGGAGTGAGGGAGGTTTCTGGTAGCGCTAAATACTTCTTGGAGCTTGTGAGGCCCCTGGTAAAGCATAACCCCGGGGCTTGACTCCCAACATTATACTTCTTTGAGGGTGTCAGCTAGCGTAACGTTTCCATTCCATTTCATCACCATCATCATTCTTTGCACTAACCCGATATATAGATAGTTGTCATCTGCCCCTGCATCTACAAAGCACTTATTTTTCCTCCCCCTCCCCTTGTTTCCCCTCAATCTGTAAAAAATAGAACTTAGAGATAAGATGAGACATTTCCTTTATTGATAGTGGAGATGTGCGCAGGAGTCAGGCGGAAGTTGTAGGTAGGACTCGAAGTAACCTCTCTGGGGGTTTTGGAAGGGGTCGCCCCATTGGCAGGTCCATGGGGTGATCCTTGAGAGGGATCCTTCAAGGAACTGGATACAGGATCAGATACATAATGGCGGCAGAAAAACTTCCCTTTTTTGACACAGGGTGGTTTTTTGCCTGAGCTAACGCCATTTGCACCTCAACCTGGGTCACAAGTGAAACTTTCTCATTGAGGGAGGCTCCCAGAAAGTGGAAGCCATGGTGGTAAGAATTTCAGGATGAGGGGTTCTAGTAGAACATTGATGCAATTTGAGATGAGGTGATTTTGCCGCCTTGGCCAATGGGCAGTAAGCATGGGCATACTTTATTACTGTCATCTTCACCTGCGTGAGAGCTAGGAGTGCAGACCAGCTACCCCTTGGGAGTTTTCAGGCATGGACATACTTTTAACTAATTGGAGACATTTGTCAAGGGTAGGAGGAAGAGCTGAGTGTGTTTTTTACTACTCAGTGATGTTGTTATGAGAGTATCTATACCTCTTCAAACCCCAGTGTGGTGGTTCACGGAGCACAGGGCCAAAGTAAGGTGACTGGTCGTCAAGGTTAAAATAATAGTAGCCCAGTAGAGGGAGCTGGAGCTAAGGAGACATTGGGCGATGGTGTTTAGCATGATAAATGTAATAATAAATCGAGCAAACGGCAAAACTTGGCTGTGCCTCAAAGGGCAGTTCATAACTGAGTTTTGTACATAATAAGAGTGCACAGGTGACCTAGTTTGGAGGTAGCCTGGTAGGCCCAGCGGTGTACTTGAAGCTGTAATAATTTTAACATTAATAAATTGGCTAACATGTTGTGAAGCCTCCTCGAAGAGGCCATGCACAGGTTTGCCCAAGTCAACATATGGGAAAAACAAAATGACTAAGAGTTTTTATTAGGGAAGACGACCAATGAGTAAATTTGGTCTCAAGAAAACATATTTAAGCAACTTGGGGAAATCATAGGTTGGAGAAAGTGATAATAAGCCTTGGTGCACCAATAAGTGCACACTTCCATCTGACATGTTAACTACTTTGAAACTGACATTACTCAAGTGTATGATTGAAGTTGAACCCGACCAAGCTTCCAATTTCATAAATAGAACGGGTTCTAAACCATCTTTCACTGATTAACCATATCAAGCAATAATAATTCAATAAAAAACTCATCCGTTTTAGTGTAAGAGCTGAAAAAAAGACTGGGCATTAGGTACCTCACTTATACCAACCTGGGCATACTTAGCCTGTACCCAGCGTTAATCCAAGGTGTTATTAAGGGCAGGAAGGTCTTGCAATTTGACCCTTTGGAACTCCTGCCTCCCAACCTTGTCCTTGCTGTTGGTGCCCTCAATAAGGTCATTTATACATGACATTACCCTCTCCTCTTTTTTGGGCTCCATCCCCCCTCCAGGGCATTTTCCAAGGAAAAGTATTTGTGGGCAGGGGCAACTTCATGGCAGAAACGGCTTGGTTGAAGTTAAATCCTGTGGCCTCAGGGAAACACTTTTGGAATGTTACAATTAGATCTTATGCATGGGCACAGTCACATGGTGGGACCCAACAGTTCTCTGCTGCGTCAAATCCCTTTCAGGATAAAAGATACTTAAGTCTTCTTCTTACCTGATAAGAGGCTACAATCTTTCTCCACTTTTATTCTATCACCTAATACATGAGATAAGCCTCTAGAGTCTCTGGAGGGGGGCCCTCAAACAACTTGAGCTTGCTTCATGATATACTAAAAGATTTTAAATGAGGGGGAGATCCAGCTGGTATGAGGCGTGGCCCACCTTTCTGACAATGCGGTATGTCTCAATCTTCCTTGGTCCTAGTTTTTTCATAAAGCTTTATTAGGATGTTTTTTGCATCCAGAATCATGAGTCTTCTTCCTTATACGCTGGTCCAACTCTTCTCTTACCATCAGCGTTCTCCTTTTAAGCCTGCAAGGCTGAATCTAAATTCGTGATCACCCCCTGATGTACTTTCTTGATCATTTTTGCAAAGTCCATAACTGCTTCCACCTTAATCCACAGATAGCTCCATGTTGAAGGCGGAATTGAAGCCTTAGTTGGCGAAGAAGGGGGACAAATAATCGATGCATGTTGAGCGTTCTTATAACTGAATTAGGCCATGGGGAGTTGGGAAACCCAATCTGAATGATCTGCGGCGGTGTAACACCACAAGTACTGTTTGAGCACTGGTTCACTCGTTCAGTCTGCCCATCTGATTGAGGGTGATAGGCAGTTGAACAGCAGGGGTGAATCTGAAGAGTCTTACCTAACTTTTTCCAAAAGATAGAGGTAAACTGGGGTCCCCAATCGCTTATTATTTCTTGGTAGACCCCATGAAGAGCAAACAATTGAGTAACAAAGAGCCTAGCCAACTCAGCCGCGGTGACTGTGTTTTTGCAAGGGATAAAGTGGGAGAGAAGAGTAAAACGGTCCACCACCACCATGATAGCATCGTAGCCATCAGATACAGGCAATTCCAAAATAAAATCTACTGATAAGGAAGTTCAAGGCCATTCAGTTTTTTAAACTGGTACCAACAACCCTGCTAAAGGTTGCCAATTGTGTTTCATCTGATTGCAGATCAGGCTATTTTTATAATACCGCCCCACCTGAGAAGGCAAGCCCTTCCAATTGTACATGCGTCTTTATAACCCCAATGTCTTTGCTTTACCAGGATGGCCAACGGTGATTCCGTCATGATGGTTCTGGATGATTTACAGGAGGATTGGTCCAGCAGGAACCCATATACGCCCTTGAAATCACACCATCAAATCTTTACATAGTAACCTCTGGTGATGACCTCCTGATTCAATGTGCTCTTGACAAGTACCATAGTATATATGGCTGACAAAGGTTGAGAAAAGACTACCTTTCTGAACATACCATATTCCTCCGTATCTTCCAGAGGAGTGAGCGCTGCCCATTGGCCAAGGAAGAAGGAAGTTGAGACACAATCTTACCTGGTGAAATCAACAAATGGGTATTATGCACCTCAACATCCTTAGGATCAGGAGCTAATTCAGGGCTGCGGCTCAAAGCATCTGCTAAACCATTCTCCTTGCCCTAGTAAACTCATAAGAAAATGCAAACTGGGCCAGGCGTATTATGCCAGCGGTTCTGCCATGAGTCAAAACATGAGTGCGTGGTAGTACAACAAGGCACAGTGATCAGTATGTATGTGGAAGGGTTGAGAGGAGCCATGCAAGTGATTACGCCAATAATTCAGCTCCTCAACCACTTCTAATAACTCTTTATCATATATGGCGTAGTTTAACTCTGGTAAAGACATCTTTCTAGAAAATTATCCTACAGGATGCTCTATTCCATCTTCGCATACTTGTAATAGGGCCGCCATTATGGGAAATTGGAGGCATCTGAAGCAACAATGAACTCTTTATTGTGGTCTACATGGGAAGAACGGATGTGGACAGCAAATTACAATTTACTGCATGAAAGGCATCCTTCAAAATTTGGAACTACTGGAGTACTTTTGCCCCACTCTCCTTATACAAAGGCGCTGCAACTTCAGAAAGGTTTAGTGTGAACTTCTTAAAGAACGTACACGTCCCCAAAAACTCCTCAATTCCTTAATGAAGTTGGAGTAGGCCACTTATAAATCGCCTTCTCCTTGTCTGGAGTTATCATGTTCCCTCAGTCAAACACAACGTTGTAGGAAGTTACCTGGGACTTAATAAATTTTGCACTCAATTATTTCTAAAGTAAGGCCAATTTCCCTCAAAAAGCTTCACCACCTGCCAAAGGTGTACTGCATGGGACTCATTGTCAGGGAAAAAACAAAATATCGTCCATGAAGGCTACCGCGCATACCCCTAGCAGGTCTTCAAAGCCGCATCAATACGGCGTTGAAAGATAGCAGGGCATTTTTAAGCCCAAAGGACATAACCTGAGATTGGAAAATCCCTTTTCTGGTACAGAATATGGTCAGCCACTACTAGCCCTTCTTGATCCAGATCTGATTGAATGCGTTTAAACAATCTACTTGGAGAGGACTCTCGCCTTCTTCACATACCATGCAAACTTTGAGTCCAGGGGGGATGGGATGCAAGTCAGATACAGTGACGTTGTTGAGAATCCCATAATCTACGCATGGGCATAAGGTACCATCGTCCTTCTCCACAAAGAGAACTGGGGAACATACAGGTGAGGTTCGCTGAAAAATTGCACCTTTGGCTAACTGCTCCTTAACCCACACATTTAAGGCCGCTTCCTCCAGTACCATCAACAGATAAGTTGAGGACGATAAATGCACCAGATCAACGGTGAGCTTGAACTTGCAATCAAACTCTGAATGATCTGGTAGTACATTTGCATAATCTGCATCATAATAAGATTCCAAACTCTCCAAACAGGAAGTTAGGAGAACCTCCAAAGAGGGCTTCAGCAATGGAGCGAGACTGAGAGTGTGGATAACGGGCCAATGAGGTAATTTGCCCTGGGCATTATCCTCAGAAAAAAGGAACAATCAACTGGTGACCGTTTATCAAAGACAATGACAGAGTGTTTTCTTTCAAGTTAGTCCTGACGTCAAAATTTCGCCACCACTCTACACCCAAAATAATGGGGTATAAGAGATTTTTGATAGCTTGGAAATGGTCCGTCAAATAATACTTACCAACTTGATAATCCACTAACCCCAGAACTTTCAGTGTGTGAATACTTTGGGAATCCCCTCTATAACCATACCACCTGGCAAGTAACTCAGCTCAAGGTAGTAGGCTAGGTCTTGTCCAATAAAATTCTCAAAATCTCCTGTATCCAACAAAATAATTTTGCTAATTTTCCCTAAAATTGGATGAAAGGGTAGCAGCTAACGAAAAATATATAGAATGGCCTTTATTCATAGCAGACACCGCAATACTTCACCACAAAAATCTTCTTTAGGGTCGTACATACCCCCAGGGTATGTTTCTACATCATAGATTGGAGAGGGATAGTTAGACACTCTTACTATAGAGGTCACATATTCCGCCATATCTTCAGCAATTGCATAAACACTTTTGTATTGAAGAAGTAACTCCTTTTCCACCGCCTGTTTTCTGCGGATCATGGTAGGGGTTAACCACGGGTTCTCTGAGTTGATTTGGTATACTGAAATGGGTTACATATCAGAGCCACAAGAGAAGATATTTGGCTTGATTTTATATATGGAAAAGGCGTTATAAAACGCATTTTGGGCCTTGAACAACCCACACCCACTTTGGTGATTATTGTGCATCATTATCTAAGGCCATCAATACCAGGCCCTTCAATGATGATCCTGCCTGCACCATCTGAAAATGATACTGAGAAAACCATTTTAGTTAAATTGTTTTTGTTAATTTCAGTGGAAAGTTAAGGGAATCATGACTCACAGATTGTGAAGCATCCATATCTACCATGTATAAGCAAGAAGGGCGGGCACTTCCTAGTTGGGGGTAGTGAGAATAACACTGAGACTCCCAACCATCAGCTAAAAGAGAAACTGGTGGTGAGCCCCGTTGAGGCTGTGACAAATGGCAGGCGCACCCAATTTTCACTCAGCAAAAGCCCCACACGGATAATTATGGTTCACATAAATAAAAGTGGTTGGTCGTCTAATGTCAGGAGAGTGTCTATAACTCTCCCATTCCAATAGAGGTGGTGCACAGTGCACAGCCACACAGCCATGGAATTAACTTTCAGTACTATGGTGAGCATAGCCCCGCAGAGGGTGCTGGAGCTAAAGTAACACTTGCAAATGTATTCAACGCATTAGATATTAATAAATAGTGAACAAACAACAAGACTTGCTGGACCCCTAAAGGGGAGTCCATATCCGAGTGGTATTATTAGCTGAAGTTCTTGGGTGCCTCAGTCTGGAAGGGACCAGGGTGACCCAGCGTTCACCAGGTGCATTAGAAAATTATGTGCAAATATTTTGGCTGACGTTGTTAGAGACCTCCCCAAAGAGGTCTGTGCACAGTTTCACCAAAGTTAACATGTTAAAACGTAAACTAACGGGATTAGATTAATAAGGAATACAACCAACAAGGAAAGTTGGTCTCGAGAACCATACTTTAAACAAAAGGAAGCAAGTCATCAATTGGGGAAAATGGTTCCAAGCCTAAACAAACCAATTGGCACACCTCACCATCGGCCAGGGTACTGTAGCTTGAGATCAAATATACTAGAGTGATTGATTGCAAGCTGAGCCATTACAATTTGGAAATGTAAAAAATTGAATTGGTTTCAAACACCAGTTCTTTGAGCAACTGAACCAAACTACCATAGTTAAGAATATGACTCATCCGTTTTTTCTCCACTGCTGTAACGCAGGGCTGTGCACCATGCACTTCTCCTGGACCAATCTGGGTATATCTGACCTGCACCCAGTGTTGGTCCAAGGTGTGCTTTAAGTCAGGGAGGTCCTGCGGCTTGACTTTGTAGACTCCTAACGTCCAGCCTTGTCTTGGCAGTTGGTCCCTCAATGATGTCATGTAAACATGACAAGTAAACCAGTCAGTCAGGTTTTGGGGAAGTGCAGCCACTACTTCACAATTTGGAGTGACAAGAGCAGTTCCACCTGAGGTGGCAGTAATACAGGCCTGAAGACTTATATGGAAGAAGGTCACGTGTAGTGAGCTTAGTTCCTCAGGAGTGAGGGCCTGTTGGAATTCTAGAGAAGGCTGCTCAGAACAGGAGTGGAGTTGATTATGCCTATGGGAGGGGAGGAAACATGTGGATTTTTTCATGAGGAACTGGAGACAGAAGATGACCAGCAGAAACATGGTTAGGTGCTCATACCATGCAGGAAAGGCTTGTTCTGAAGGATTATCCACTTGTTGGGATTTTTGCCCACCTTTCCAGCTTCTTAGATTACCTGTTGGATTGGTAGAAGATAAGTTCCACTGGCAAGTGAATTGGATATTGGTTGATCCCAATTTCAGGTTAATAATGTTCAGGGATTTTGGTTAATTCACCACTTTTGATCCATCTGGACTAACTTGGTTGAATGCTTAAGATCTCATTGGGAAGAGTTGCTGACAAAATGGGGGCACCTGATAGTTGATCATTGATTATCTATCAGTTTACCAATTGTGATTATCCAGGCTTAATTACCAACTGATTGTGAATATAAGTAGCAGTTGCGAGGTGTGTGATACCAACTGAAACTAGTGAATCAATCAGCTGGTTCAAATCCTGCCATATTTTGTAAAGAGTTCTATTACCTAAACAGGTCACTAGCCAAATATGGTTGGATTGCTGTGATTAAGTGGGAAATTTTTGAGATACATTTTCTAGCTCTTTTCATTTTAGGTCTCGAGGATGTCTGATAGAGGAATCCTAACCCAATGCTGAATAACATCGCCGGTGTGACGTCACAGGGAAGTTCAATGGCATTGGCTGCCATTTCATGACTTAGGTGCTAACTGAGGAGTTGGGCGCCAAATTTCCTCTCTATAAATTCCCTAACAATTAACATTAGTAAGAAAAGATCCTTCCATTTGGGATATAATCTCTATTCATCTTTAGTTATTATTTTTATGGTATACAATAATTGTGGACTTTTTTGTCATATAAAGAGTAAGGATTGAGGATCCTTAGAAGAGAAGCAGACCTTAGATGTGAATCTCTACAGACTCAGCGTGATGAGAAGAAAGTCCAGAAACCTCTGAATCTGAGAGTGGATCAAGTTAGATGGATCAGGGAAGAAGTCCCTAAAGTTGACATCACCAGTAATTTTGTAGATTATTACAGGTGTAGTGTTAAACCATATTGGGATTATCTATTCAACTAAGGATAATATTTGGCATACTAATACTAAACGCATATCAATTACTAACAAGCAACGCGAATTGTGCACATATCAAACATGTGCATTTACTTTTGGGAGCTATAAGTCAAACCAAGATTTAATCATTTAGTACTCACTAGAGAAGCTAGTTCTTAATTTTTAATACCACTATATCTAGAAGTAGGGACATCATGTTAAATGAGCTTCATCTAATGTGTTGGACGGTGTCCATAAACACTGCCATGAAGAAGTTGGGCAAGAGGGCCCATGTAAGTGCTATAAGCATGATACCCCTGCTTTGTTAATATCTCTAATCCGTGTGTAGGGAAAACTCTTGAACATATAATTTTGGACTATAGTGAGAATGATACTAGAGCCAAGCAAGAGGAACTGCCCTCTGAAAAGCGCATACAAGGTCGTGATGGCCTTGTCAAAGTCAGAGTAATAGTCCATAAGCAGTTCCCCTTAGGTTTTCTTTATAAAGTTATTTTTTAATCTTCAATATCTATTTTCAGATTTATTAAGTTTGTTATTATTTTATAGAAGATGAAGCCGCTTTATGCAACTTTGCCAGTTATATTATAACCCAATTATTGGGGAAAATCATATCATGTCTCTGTTGAGTCCATGGGCATCTTCTCTATGGTGGGGATATTCAGTGGTCTCAACCCTCAATTTTCTCTTCTCAACCTATTTCTGAACTAGGGACAGGTACCGTTGAGTTTATCAAAGATTTTTTGCATTTTGATTTGTTTTGAGTCATTATTCAAAACCCATGCCTTTGTCAACAACCTTATTACCAAGTTTTAAATTAACAAAATTTTGGTGCCATCAGATTAACCAGATCACCATGACTTTGAGGCTTGTTAAGCATCATCTGAAGTAACAGCCTCTGGTTGGGCAGAATGCCATTTATGAGGCTTTCCAATATTATAATAGATTTAACAATATTGGATTTGGCGGTATCTTGTTAGCAAGAGTGCCCTTCATAGGATTTACTTACTCATCACCATTTTTAGTAATATATGGAGTTTGTGTCTTCTGATTCATCATAATGCTATCTCTTAAAATCTCAATCAATTGTAACAATTACCTTCACCCCTGGTCTTTGCTATGGGGATGATTATAGCTATGTGGCGGTCAGGCAATGCCTTCACCATTAAATAACCTATACACATAGATATCATACATGGACTCATTTTTTCCTGGTATCTTTTCTATCAAAATTATCACTTTGATGCACATTGTTGTAATTTTTTCACTTTGTGGTTTGTTCTGGTCTTAGTAAATTCATAATGTTGATTTCAGTTGGTTAAAACAGCTTAGAAGAATTATACTAGTATAGGGGTTGCAATATAGCCCTTTAACTATTTTAAAATGTCGCTCCCAATAAAATCAAATAATGTATGTCTTTTTTATAAAGCCTTAAAAACGCCAAGGTGACTAAATGAAATCCTTATAGATGTTAATAAACTATAATATTTTTGATAAGTTAGAGTTTTTGTGAGTTGGCATCAGATTGTACAGCTTTTTAGAGACGTTAGTTTAGGTTTTTATATTTTTAGTATTTATAACTAATGTGGCTTTATTCCAGCTATATATTAGTTGCAAAATGGTATCCTTTTAATAGAATGTTAGGCTATTTGGAAAAAGCAAAAGCACTCTCTTTCCACTCAACATAACTTTTTGAGCAATTTTTATGGTTAATAAAAAGTAAAACCTAATCGTCCATTATAGTTCTGCTCCAATGTCATTGGATTCCCCGCTGGCTACCCCAGTTTGGGGAAGCGGCAAAACTCCACCTGCCATTTTCTGTCCAACAGGAAAACGCGCTCAGACTGGCTCACCCAGTCATTCCAAACCCATGGGAAAATTTATTCCTCCCAAGGATCTCGACGCCCACCTTGTGCAATCCCAAGTGGCGCCCCACTGCCCCCTGGTGCTCCTTTGGGGCAACATGCATTCCAGCCTTAGGGTTAATTATGGGAAACTTTTCCCATACAATGACCAAGCCAAAACCTAAATGGCTCAGGCGGTGATGACACCAGCCTATTTTATTGACTTCCATCCCTATAATGGGTATTTCAGTCTTGGCTTCACTTGTAAAGCTGATGCTGCCACTGCAGCAATGGTGCCCCTGGTCTTTCAGGATACACCTCTACCAACAACACGCACCTGGCTCCCAGCAGACACCCCTTGGTGGTTCAGTTTTCTGGTTTTGCTACCCACCTTCCCCTGAGGTGCTCCACCAGGAGCTGATGGAAGGTTTGGCAGCCTATGGCTCCAACCCCATCTTGCAATTTGTGGTCCCAAATGGGGCCACACACCTCGCTGGGCCTCAGGCATATGCCACAATCAGCCCTGAAATGAGAAAAAAGCCCTGTCATTTCCCCCTCGCGCTGCTATCCCATCTGCACCTGACCATCCATTTTGAGCCTGCATCGAGGGTGAATGGACAATTTGTCCATCCTGTTTTGAGTTGGACCACTTGAAGTGCAAGTGTCCATATCTAGCAGCTTCTGACAGCTCTGATAGTTTGTCTGACGGCCACCAATCTGCTGCCCACCCCACGCCAATTCCAGCATGGGGTACAATCCTACCTCCCTCTCCCCCAAAGCCTGTTGCTGCAGCGCACCTGCAGCCACCAATCAGCCTCCACCGTGACCCAGTGCTACGAATTAATCTTCCAATTAAGTGCAGGATTGGGCCCCAGTCTGATCCCATGCAATATCTAATAAATCAACCAATCCTCAATCATACGCCAAATCCATGATTCAATTTTGCCAGAACCTATGGGATTTTTGGATGAAATTGATGAATCAGGTAATATCATTGAAGAACCATCACTGCAAGTCGACCAGTTCTGCAATGCAAAATGGGATGCAGAATTCCCTTCCCATTTATATGCCCCAAAGCCAAATGCCAAACCATTCCACAGTGACCATCAGCTTGAAGTAGAAGCAGTCGCCACACCAGATTGCCATCCCCTCCGCAAAGCTGCTGCTAAATCATTGGCAGCACTTGCAGGAGGAATTCCACCTCCTGTTATCCCCAAAAATCTTACTCTAAAAATTAATATTAATGTAAAACGACTTCACAAGAATGTCACCAAAGCTATCCAGAATGTAGTAACTGTAGCACGAAATCTGAAAGCTAAGATCACCCAAACCAACATTTCAACATTTGTTAAATTATCAGATGCTCATATTAAAGCTGAAAAGGCTTTAGCCAAATATATTACTGCCATTTTTATGGTTGGCAATTACTTGGGCATACCAATCACAGTGATATCAAACCACATACCACCAAAGCCCTATGCCCTTGCTATCTGCCTTGACATGCACCCTACTCTGAGAAGAGATAGCTGCTGCCAAAGATGAGCCCCCTTATCCCCCCTCCCTTTCTGCCATGGAGGGATAAGCAAATTCTGCTACCCACCTGGTTGGTTGTTTTGTTTGGTGCTATTCATTCAATTTCTCATTTGGGCATTTTGTTTTAGAAAATTAGCTACGTTATTTTAGTTTAAGTTTTTAGTTTGGTAATGTCCATCTCCTGGTTGGCTTACCTCAGTTAAATAAAAAAATTTTAAGCTATTTGATAATGTAAAGCTATTTGGGAACTTTATATCTTCTACCTTAAAAGGGTCTTTCTTTTATTCTTTATTTTCGGAATACTCTGCTGACTATGATTTTTTAGTATAATTATAAAAATAAATTTATATCTGAGTCACTTTTTACTTTTATGGTAGTCTTTTATGACACTATATTTAAGTAATTATAAGTTTAAATTAGTGATATTTTTAATATAGGGACTAGAACTAATTGTTGACTCTATTATATTCAAGATGGGTAGCTTTTATGTCTTAAGCTTGGTACAGTGTATAATGTATTGCATAATCTAAGCTGAGCTTTCTATACAATAATTGCTGCTGATGGTAGAGATAATATGGGAGGGTTAAAGAAGTCATACATGGATATGAATAATCATACCTGGTGCATAGTGTTTCATTTACTAAGTCATTTTTACTCATAAGAACTACTTTATAGTGTCAACCTTTAGTTCTGCCAATTTTATAGGCTATACTTAGTCTACTATATCTGCAGAAAGAGAGTTTACTATTTGGAAGCTTTTTATTAGATCATCATTGAGAGCTATTATTCTTGCATTGTCATTATACTATCTAGGGAAATCTATAGGTGTAAAAAATCAATTGAGCTTCACTATCATCACGTTCAGAACTTATTTTTGGGCTATGCGTCTTCCTCTTTAATAATAAACTGTATGTGGTTAATTTATCAAAAACCTAATATCACAATCTGCACAAAAATGTTATAATTTTACTACTATATCTAAGAATTAGTCTATATATAATGAAAATACCTTAATTAACTGCTTTCTAATTCTTTATATGTGGTTATTAGAAATGACTTATTTTCAATTGTTACAAAAATATCATAACTGATAGCACCAATTGTTGCCCAGCATACAGAATGAACATCCATGGTAAGTATTAGAGACTATTGCCACTAACTAAATTAACCACTTTTTAGTAAGCTACAGATGAAAATAAATAAACATACTTATATGCTAATCCCCTGGAATCTATCTGCTTTTGAACTCGAATAAATTTGTTCAGAAAAGCAATAACCAAGGGGGAATTTCTAAACTAGGTTCAGAATGAGCAGGATAAATTTTTAAGGTCGCTTTTCTGAGAAGGCCCATGTCATTCTTTAAGCCTATTTGAACATAATAAGTGTTTTGAGGAGGAATACTCAGCACCAAGTACAACCCCAACCAAGTGACCCAAAAATCCAATTTTTTCATAAATTAGCATTCATTACCCATGCTTTGCTATGGTGTCTATAAAATTTCATATATCAAGTTTATTAATTTATATTTTATATTATAGATAAATAATAACCACTCAGTTAAATCTAGCTGCTCAATTGAATCAACCTAAACCATTAACCACTCAGCTAAACCTAACTAAACTTATCAAATTGACTAATAACTAATCATCCCTCAAAAACTGTGTCCTATTGATTTAACCAAAGGCTATCAACCACTTGCTCATACAAAAATAAACCTATCAAATCAATCAAATAACACCAAACTGCTACCTGAAACATCTTAAATAAAAAAAATAATGTACGTGACATGTCTTCCAAACTACTAAATCAACTTCTACCTAACTTTAAATTTTATTCAAGTTGGGAACCCTGAGGACATTACCACCCCTATTAATGGGAAATTGAATGATGGGAAAGGAGGATAAAACCCATAAAACAATAAACGTGGCATTTGGTAGGCCAGGAACTCCATGGACTGCCTTGCCATTTGATATCTCAGCTTGGGCATTGGTGCACAACACAAACACAGTCATAATCATTCCCTACCCAAGGTTCATCTGCTGAAATCAAACTTGGGAGGCAGTGGTTATGAAGTCCATAATTTACCACCGGGGTACTCTCCCAGTAACTTCTACTTAACTTTGCAAAAGTATTTTATTAATTAAGGAACCAAATTAGGCTGGCTTTTAAAAATATAAACCTAACATCCAGATACCAATGCTTCACTACAGTATTTAAAGCTTATCAGATGATAGGCTCACACTGACAGCCTATAGGCTGTGCCAGTGATACTCTCAAGCCACTTGGACTAAAGCTTTGTGTTGCCCTCATGGCTGGTATGCTGATTAGTCCTAACTTTACTTAATCTATTTAAACTCTAATACTGATTTTTGTTTATTTCAGGTGAGAAATTTGATGAATTATTAGTTAATATTTGCCAATTCTCACCCACTTTCACAAAATATATTGAACCATTCAGAATTGATAGTTTCAGTGACAATAATATTCGCCAATTCTCACCCACACACCTAGATTGAATGAACCTATTAGACTTGAAGGTCTCAGATGTCAGCAAGTTAGTATGTCAGTATGTCATTACGTCAGTCATCAGTCAGTAAATGTGTTTTATTAAGTATATTTGGAAAACTATACCAAGCCAGATTATAGTATATGGAGCCACATTATAATGATGATGTCCCATTTATTCGTTTTTAGTATTGACTTACTGATTGGCTTAATACCTTAAAGGATATATGAATAGATCTAGGTAGATACTTACACTTATGATTTTAGCCTTAGTAATATTAATCTTTCATAAAAGGTTTCAGTATGAGTTTTTGTATGTTGTTGTGATTTTTGCCCATATTCCCAGCCTGCTAGATTACCTGGTGTTGCTAGGGGAAAATTCCCTAAAGCGAAGTGAATTGGAAATTGGTTGGCTCAAATTTTGGAGGAACTACGTTTGGGGGATTTTGGGATATTCGCCTGGTCATATCCATCGAGGATTGATCCAGATGAATATCTGAGATCTCATCAGGCAGAGCGGCTGACAAAATAGGGGCATCTGATAGTAATTAACTATCAGGTGTAATAATTAGGATTGGTCAGATTTCATCACTGACTGATTGGGAATGAGTAGTGAGCTGCGAGGCGAGTGATGCTGCCTGCAACTAGCAAATTAATTGGTTGGTGAAGTGACCTTCCATAATGGATAAAAAGTTCCATTACCTAAGCAGTTCACTAACCAATTATGGTTGGTTCGCTTGGATCAAGAGGAAAATGTTAGGGACACATTTCTGACTCTTTCTGTTTGAGGTCTCGAGGATGTACAATGACAGAATCCTAGCCAGGATGGGGAAGACCATCACTGCTGAGACAAGGAAGGGTGATTCAATGGCAACAGCTGCTGTTTCATCGAAGCGATGTCAACCAAGGGTTAGATGGCTGAATCCCCTATAAATTCCCTAGGATTCACTATAATAAAAAAACAATTATTACTATGAAAAACATTATTAGTTGTATTTGTAGATTCGGTTATAGTTAGACTATCAGCATCCAGTGTGAAGTTCCATCTCAAGGGTATTGTTGCAGAAGGCAATTATTGGTAGACTCTCAGAGAGAAGAGTAGAGATCCAAGCAGGGATAGAGACAAAGAGAACCACAGCTAAGAGATAGATGCCGACTGTTTGTTGGGCTGAAGGAGACTGTCATCAGAGGATCTTGACAAAGATTGAGTGGACTTTAATAAAGGGAACAAATCCCTACAAATATGACTTGAAGTATTTAATCAGAAGCACTGGCTGAAGCGTTAGGTCTGATAATAGTTCTAACTCAACTATGGATAATAGTCTTTATACTATTATCAGATAATATACTCTTTACAACGTGAGGTGCACGAGGAAATTGAACCCGTGCAGTAAAAAGGTTACTGGTTTAATGACCAATAATCAACTCCTTAAGTAAATTTTCACAAGTTGGTGCTCACTACAGGGGGTAGTTGAGTAGAAGAATCTTTCAATTATGTCATATAAGGAAGAGATGTGTAAGTTGTGGACTGAGATCGCCACAGTGAATCAGTATGCCTTAAACTCTGAAGACCATTGGGAGTTCGCAGCCTTGGAGGAACAAGTAAGCAAGGTGGAGGAAGGAGTTGAAAACGTAGCCAACTTCAGGAATGAGTTACTCGGCAAAGTAAACTCGTTAAAGAGGAAAGAAGGAGACCTCATCTGAGAGGTCCTATTCCTGAAAACGGAATGTAAAGCAGATCGCATTCATTTGAGAAAGTTTGGTGCAGACATTGAGAAGTTGATGAAAGAAGTAGAGGATTTGAAAGCCAACAGATGTGCATGTGCGCCTGTTATGGCCAGTGATGCTGAAGAGGGAAGTCCTCAAAGAATATTTGGGAAGACAAACACCCTGAGAAATATGCCGCCCACATTTTATGCTATTTTGGAGATGACGCCTGAAGTCACTCCACAAGTGAGCTGAGTAGCCAAACTGGGAGAATTGGTCTGAAATGACTCGGAAGAATTCAGAGCAACACCTAAATTTCCCACATTCCATCAGAATAACGCCCCTAGAGTTTTTCTGACTATTTGACATGACCATGAATGGATATGGGGATTGTCAGAAGGCGTTGATGGTCATGAACTGTTTGGACACAGACTGCCAGAACCTAGTGTTGCCCCACTTGGAGGGGAACAGCTGGTCCAATACCGAAGCTAAAGCAGCCATAATGAAGGAGTTTGGGAGTCCAACCTGTATGTCAAAATGCAAGCAAGATTTATGGGAATTCAATTCTGTAAAGATGAGTCTCTTGCAAGCTTCGTGGATCAATTTTACCAGGAGTCGCGGATCCTGGCTGGAGCAAAGTTGTTAGATGACTATGATGTAAGAATCGCTTTGCAAGTGGCCCTTCATCCCTATTGCGATTTTCATTGAATGATGTCTATTGTATTCGTGACTGAAATAACTACCTTGCAAATGGTAGATAACCTGAAGATTCTTGGAGCAATGTTCGATGCCCCAAATAGAAACTTCAAGTCAAATATAGTACAAAATCCAAATCCCACGAAGGGAAGTGAAGGAGAAAAGGAGACTTTTAACTGAACTGTGCAGGGTAATAAGCCCAGGGATTTCAAATGGTTAAATAAGAAAGAAAAGGTCTGCTTCCAGTGTGGCGGGAAAGGGCATTTCGCCACACACTGCAAAAAGCCAAAGGATCAAATTAATGTGGCCCAGGCTAAAGAGACAGCAGTAGCCAAAGATTCAGGAAAATTTCCCACTGCCTATATAAGGAACAGTCTAGAGTGGGGGAGAAACCTGTTCTTCCCAATATCATGAATGAAGAGATAGATATTAGTGATTTGTTCATAGATAATGAGCAGGATCAGCTATATCAAGAGGTCAACATGGATATAAACGCCATGACTAGAGCCAGGGCGAAGAAGATTGACCCTGAGATAGTTCAGGAAGTTGCCCAGCCATACGCCCGACAACTGGTGAAGATTTGGACCGCCAAGAATCCTGATGAGTTAACTGATGTTTGCTTAGATGAGGCCAATCTGTCGATTCCCCTTGGCGTGATTAATGAATTGTTTCCTGAATTATCGGCGCAGATTATTCATACCCTAGATTCAGCTAATAACGCCGCAATTCACTCAGTAGATACTCTATTACAATACTCCAAGTGTACATATATAAATATTCAAGTAAATTGAGTGAGGGTATGGGCGATAGTTGACAATGGAGCGCCCATCAATAATGTGTTGACCAAGTTGGTAAAGAAGATGAAGATCTCTCTGGACTTGTAGCACAAGAAAGAATAAAGAACAGCTGTGCTGAACACCACCGTTTCCTGTGAAGCGTATAGTGCACTGCCACTACAATTTGGGTCATTGGTGGTATCCGCGCCAGCAATAGTTTTGGCAAATCAAAACTACAATATCCTGATCAGAACGGAGTTTATGTGGAAGTATGGATTAAAATGTAACTCTGAGGATATTACGTTGACCATCCTGGGTCAGACGTTACCATTAGTATACCAGAAGGATGGTGAAGTTCCTTTGAACCGGAGAAATAACTTCATTAATCTGATATACAATGACGGCATTGTACCGATTCAATACCAATTAGTTGGTAGGAAGTGACAAGAGATGCCAGCGGAAATCCTAGAAAACTGGGGAATTCCCCTAAGGACCAAGAAGGAGAGAACTATACCAGCTGGATTGCAGATGATAGTCGACACAGGGTTGACTTTAGAGATTCTGGAGCTGTTGTATGGAGAAGTTGGAAGCCCCTGGAAGAAGTCCAGAGTGGAGCAATGGGTGGCTCCTGGGATAAATATGCTGGGCCGTGGAGAAATACAAGTTCTCTTGGCGAATTCAAGCAAAAAACTGATGAAGATCAAGAGAAATCAAATCATCACATTTATTCATTTAATCCCAATGGCAGAACTGAGATGATTCCATGATTTTGGGTCTCTCAAGGAAATGGGATTACTAGCTGGGGTGGCTGAAAGCATCAACCTATTGGTTGATAGGGAGCAGCTCGCAGATCTTCCAGAAGGGCAGAAAGAGGAGGTGCTCAAATTTATGTGAGAGATATTGGGAAGTATTCGCTCAGGATGACCATGATTTGAGATGTGCATAAGGCGTAATTCACAAGGTCAACACCGGGGAAAATCTACTAATAAGAATGAGATTGATCCAAAGATCAAAAGCTGCCAAAGTGGTAGTTGAAGATGAGATCAGTAAACTAGTAAAGCATAGGCTTCTAGTTCCGTCATCAAGTCCCTGGGCAAGCCTGATTCTGATCGTAAAGAAAAAAGATGGATGAAATTGGGTAGTAATTGACTATCAGAGGCTGAATGAAATTATGAAGAAGGATTCGTATCCCCTACTGAGGATTGACAATGCGCTGGATTGATTAGGAGAAGCAAAGTATTTCTCTGCAATGGACCTAATCTCGGGATACTGGCAGGTCGACTTGCCAGTAGAAGACCAAGAAAAATGTGCGATTATCAAAGCACAGGGGTTATACCAGCTGACTAGGATGCCCCAGGGTCTTTGTAATGCGCCTGCAACGTTTCAGAGGACCATGGACGCAATATTGAGTGACCTGAAGTTGCCATGCATCCTGGTATATCTGGACGATATCAATGTGTTCAGTATAATGTTTACTGATTACTTGCACCACTTGGAAGAGGTTTTTAAGTAACTGTCCACGGCTAACCTGAAGATCAAGCCAAGGAAGTGACACTTCTTCAAGAAAGAGTTGGAATACCTGGGATTTGTAATCAACTCAAGTGGATTGCAGCCGTAAACCCAGAAGATAGCAGTTATAGAGAGTATGGCTGTAAAAAAGAGTGTCCAAGACATCCAAGTATTCCTTGGGATGGTCAGATACTACAGAAGATTTATTTGGGACTTCACCCAAATAGCCGAGCCTTTGTTTCCTTTACTAAAGGATCTGAAAAAAGGATTCATATGGAATGAAGAGGCCCAGGACTCTTTCAATGAGTTACGCCGGTATCTAATCAATTTGCCAATTCTGAAAAAACCAAATTTTGATTGGGAATTTATCATTCAAACCGATGCTTCATTGACAGTGATTGGATCCATACTGAGCCAAGTAGATGAACTTGGGGACGAACATCTGGTGGCATATGTGAGCTGGACACTCTCAGCCGCTGAGAGGAATTACACCATTATTGAGCATGAAAGCCTTGCGGCCATTTACGCATGTAAGCAGTTTTGGGTGTATGTCCACGGAACGCACTTTAAGGTGGTGATGGACCACTCTTTGCTGCATTGGCTGCACAAATTATGGGAACCTGAAGGATGACTGGCCCAATGAGCACTTAAGCTTCAGGCTTACAATTATGAGATAGTCCACTGAGTGGGTGCTTCTCACTAGAATGTGGATGGCTTATCGCGGTTACCCATGGTTCAGTTGGTATATCCGCAGGTGGATGAGCTATTCCAGAGAATGATCGAAGGAAGAATTGAGGATGAGCCTCAAGAAATCCAAGGTGCGCTTCGAAAAGTGATGGAAAACACTGAGATCATGGATGAACAAGTATTCAAGAAGATAAACGGGAAATAATTATTATTCCCAAAACTGTCAGAAAGAGCAGCAATAGTTCAAGCAGCTCATAAGGTGTCAGGCATGGAGGCCTGAGAAAAACACTGACCATATTTGCCAGTATTATTACTGGGAATCAATGAACTATGATGTCGCAGATCATCTGGCTTGTTGCATGGAATGCCAACTGCATAAACCACATAAGAATACAACTGGATACTGACTGGTCCAACCTGGATTTGCATGGCACACAGTGTCCATCAACGTGATGGGACTGCTGGCTATGAGCACAGGAGGAGTCAAATACATCATAGTAGCTATTGACCATCTGATGAGATGGGTCAAAACAAAAGCCCTAACTAGAGTTGATGCTACCAGTACTGCGAGATTCATCCTGGATCAAGTAGTATACTGGCATGGATGTTCACAAGTCCTACTGAGTGACAATGGGACCAACTTCACATCTCATGCGATACCAAGGCTAAATGAAATAATGGGGATCCGGGGAGTCATGTCAGTACCATACTGGCCTGAGACAAACAGACTGGTAGAACGGGTTAATGGAACACTGGCCATGATGCTGGAGAAGCTAGTCGCAGGGAGAACTTCCACGTGGGGAATGTACCTGAGTTTGGTGACGTTTGCCTATAACATTAGGTATCATATAGTGACAGGAAAGACGCTATTTGAATTACTATATGGGAAGAGGGCCGCGTTACCACCAATATTATATTTGGTAGTAGAACCTACGTTGGGGATGAGTACCAAACAATACCTGAACCGACTGATGGATATCCTAATTGATATGCAATTGCAAGCATTTAATACAACCTTGAAGAAAAAGATATGAGCGAAATTGACAGATGATAAAAACTGATCAGCATCAGAAGAGTATCGAATAGGAGAAAGAGTCGCCTATTGTAATATGCATGGTTTTGGATGAAGAAATAAATTGGATGCATTATGGTTGGGTCCATTTGAAGTAATCACCAAGACGGCAACTGATTCTTATTCCATCAAGAATCTCTTAGATGGAAGAGTAATAAATTAAGTCCACGCTAAGTATATAAAGTATTGGATTGAAGAAAAAATAAAAGAGTTCCCAAAGGATTGATGAACCATTAAGTTGGTTATGTCCTGATGATTAGGTCAAGTCTGAAAAAAACTTCTGAACCAATCTAGATGGTTAAGTCCAACAAAAGGACCTCTGAACCATAGAAAACTGGTAGGTTTAAGTGCCCAGGATCCAGATGGGGAAAAGATGGACCTCTGAACTGAAACAAAGTCAAGTCCCATGAAAAAAAGAGAGAGATTAAAAATGAAAAAATCAATAAAAGATATTGGGGAAAAAAATTTAAATGCATGGAAAAAAAAAGCTGATATATTTTTTTTAATTTTGTTTTTATTGATTGTCCTCAGTATGGGGATGATTCCACCTAAGTCGCCTCTTGGGGGAGGGATTATGGATCGCGGTAGGAAGAAATAGCCCATCAAAATCAATATGTGATTGGACACTTGCAAGGGCGAGACCTACACTAAACCACATTCTTTGAGTGGATGCTGAGCCCTGAGAAAACATGACTAGGGGAAGGGAAATTGATATGTTGGAAGAAGCCATTTGTGAAGCCTTGGAGCGGGGAGGAAAACAGCAATATAGGAAGAGGCAATTGGTGAATAATCCCCAAGTAATTCCAATAAGGCACTGGCACCAGAAGATTTGTCTTGAGTGCCTACCAATGGGCCTCATCAAGAACACCGGACATGTGAGCTGGCAGCAAAGAAGGAATACTCAATGGGGTTGTCAAATCATGCCCCCAATTAATGCCATCACCGAAGATAGCGATGAGAAGCTCCAGAGAAGAGGTAGTTGTGTAAAGAGCAGATTGCATCTTGTAAATGATGACTATGGGCTTTGCAGAAGCTGAAGCTGAATGACTTATGGAAGCCAGGAGAGACTGGAAACTTCGTCAACCAACTTTAAAGAACTTGTACAGCAAAGCGGAGAGCATAAGTGGCAGTATCCCAATCCAGAAGGTTGTCCAGATCAGAGGGATTCAGCGCTAATGTCAACACCTTGGTGACTTGCGCCTGAAGTTCAGCATAGGGAAGCTCAAAATATATGCTGTTCCCAATTGAAAGCTCAGAAACCAGCACAGTGGGTTTGTAGAATTGACCAAGTCAGAAGAGAAACTCAGGGAGCAAGTCCGACCTAGCCAAAAACAAATGATCCAAAGTGACCGGCATGACCTCCAGAGCATTAACAATGATGTTTGGAGCATCAGCAAAAGGAGCCAAATCTAGGAGGGTTTCAAAATCCAACTCAGGGATTGACTGCAAGGTAAGAGTTAGCTGAGAGTTGTTCAAAACAATGGCACGCCTGGTTTTGGAGGGATTGGTTACCATTTCTGGTAATTTGATGGAAGGACTAGCCACTTGCGCTAGACTAGGCATATGAGTCCTGGAGGGACCATAGAAGAGGTTCCATAAAGCATCCCAACTCATTTGCTGGAAGAGGCAGAGGTCCGAATCTGACAAGCTGTTGAGAAGCTGCTGGTAGCGAGACTCTGAATTTTATATATGAGCAGGACTGGAGGGGGGATGTCAGACTTATATAGAAGTTGACATTATGCACTCTATAATGCATTAGGCCTCAATTTTGGAAAATTAATTTCAAAAAATTATGAAATAAGCTTTTCAAGGGAAGAATTAAGAATGACTTACAGCCAAGAGGTTATGAGCGAAATAATGAGGGCAAATAGAAATAAGCATTCTTAATCAAGCCATGAAATGAACATCAATGGCAAGAGTCTCCTGTCTAGGATGAGGAGAGAATCAGGAATTCAAGGACGCTGGACTAAGAATCCTGAATATGACAGCAGGTCATATACCCTGATGGGGGGAAAACTGGATCTCAGGATTAATTTTATCACGAGTAAATCAATCAGCCTGGCACAACAAGAGGTCAAGGGGACCGCGCTCTGAGTAGGCGGTAGTGAGGAGGAAGAGGAGGAATGCCATGTGCAAAGGTCATCCTGAGCAGCGTTGAGTATTGATGAATGTACTCCGCTTGAACCAATGAAGTATTTGACCAGGCGTCTGAAGCGGTGTTCCCATGCCCCAGTACTTTTCTCACTGGAAATCTAGGCAATAGGGGGTATGTTTTGAAATTTTTGCCCATATTCCAGCCTGCTATATTACCTGGTGTTGCTAGGGGAAAATTCCCTAAAGCGAAGTGAATTGGAAATCGGTTTGCCTAAATTTTGGAGGAACTATGTTTGGGGGATTTTGGGATATTTTCCTGGTCTTATCTGTTGGGGATCAATCTGGATGAATACCTAATATCTCATCAGGCGGAGCAGCTGACAAAATAGGGGAATCTGATAGTGATTAACTATCAGGTGTACTGATTGGGATTGGTCAGAATTCATCACTGACTGATTGGGAATGAGTAGTGAGCTGCGAGGCGAGTGATGCTGCCTGCAATTAGCAAATTGATTGGCTGGTGAAGTGACCTGCCATAATGGATAAAAAGTCCCAATACCTAAGCAGGTCGCTAACCAATTATGGTTGGTTCACTTGGATTGAGAGTAAAACGTTAGAGACACATTTCTGACTATTTTTGTTTGAGGTCTCAAGGATGTCCAATGACAGAATCCTAGCCAGGATGGGGAAGACCATCACTGCTGAGACAAGGAAGGGTGATTCAATGGCAACAGCTGCTGTTTCATCGAAGCAGTGTCAACCAAGGGTTAGATGGCTGAATCCCCTATAAATTCCCTAGGATTCACTATAATAAAAAACAATTATTACTATGAAAAACATTATTAGTTGTATTTGTAGATTCGGTTATAGTTAGACTATCAGCATCCAGTGTGAAGTTCCATCTCAAGGATATTATTGCAGAAGGCAATAATTGGTAGAATCTCAGAGAGAAGAGTAGAGATCCAAGCGGGGATAGAGATAAAGAGAACCACAACTAGGGGATAGCTGCTGACTGTGTGTTGGTCTGAAGGAGACTGTCATCAGAGGATCTTTGTAAAGATTGAGTGGACAGTAATAAAGGGAACAAATCCCTTAAAATACAACTTGAAGTATTTAATTGAAAGTACTGGCTGAAGCGTTAGGTCTGATAATAGTTTAACTCAACTATGGATAATAGTCTCCATACTATTATTGGATATTATATTCTTTACAATGAGAGGTGCACAAGAAAATTGAACCTGTGCAGTAAAAAGGTTACTGGGTTGATGACCAATAATCAACTCATTAAGTAAATTTTTACATATGTATATG
This sequence comes from Massospora cicadina, assembly GCA_022478985.1. Lineage (NCBI taxonomy): Eukaryota > Fungi > Entomophthoromycota > Entomophthoromycetes > Entomophthorales > Entomophthoraceae > Massospora > Massospora cicadina. The sequence goes on along the minus strand of JAKSZP010016593.1, from coordinate 3,489 downwards.
TTCAATCACTTAATTAAATAAAAAGAAACTAATGCTATTCCATTTTTGCCTCTCTGATAAGAGTATAAGTACTTTTTGGAGCTTTCTATATTGCTGATTTCATAGCTAATACTATAGATTTTATACAATCATTAAACAACTATCTTAATAAATTCCTTAAAAAAATTACATATAGCTCCTAAAGCTAAAGTAGTCTGATTTAAAGATACTCTTAAAGCAATTGTCAGCATTTAAAGGTTTTGACCTCTTGTCTTTTTAAATTTAAAGTCAGGTGACCTGAAGCTCATGGGTGTTGGATTGTACCTTTTGTGCTTTTCTTGGTTGTAAAGCCTATACTCCAGATGCTATGTCAGGAAAGGTCTTTAGACTCAGGGTTTTTTAATATGCTCGCAGGTGCTGATTAGCCCCTGACTATAACAATATGGCAGGAGAAGTATAAATCTCAACTGCCATATATAGGAAGAGGGTTTTTTGACAACTAATATAAATAATAGAATTTAAAACTTATAATAAGGGTTGCCTTTTATAAAGTTTTTTTAGTAGCAGCAAGTGACTAAGAATTTACCCTCTTACATTTGCACTGCTTAGTATTTAAATGAACTCAAGGCTTGATGCAAGATAGTAAATTAATCCATTATTAGCTTCAATCCTATTTAGGTAATATGAGGGTTTGACCTATTGGATCTCTTAGACCTTACCTCACTTTATCAGAACAGCTGATGGAGTGTCAATAGTAGGTAGGACAAGGCCGTAAGGTAACAATTTGATGTATTTGAGCCAGTCACCAGGGGGAAAATAACCTGGTGTGACCTCCTCAAGGCCTATAAAAGGGTCCAGTCTCTTCACGGGAGTTTGAAGTAAATTGGCTTTAGGACGTGGGGGGACCTTCAAATGGATCCCCTGATTTTTTTGGTAATTCAGAGTAATCCTATCATTAGTGTAGGCCTGTTTGGCTGAAGAGTGGTATTAATCACCTTGATCTGAGAGGCCAGATTCCACCAAGAATTGGATAGGCCTTTTTTATATTTATGTCAGAGCTATTCTCCTCCAAACTATTCTTATTTACTAGTCAAACAACCATTTATCTGTAGGTATTTCCTATAATATATTAACTAATTTTAACATAAAATTTGCAAAAAGAAGAGAGTTCTGTTTATTAGTTTAAATTGCACAATATTAGGGAAATCAGGCCAGTTTTTTGGTCAATATTTATGCATACTAAGCAAAGTCTATTTCACGTTTTCGAATTGAGATTTTTTCGCCTCATAGATTGGATTTGAACCTCAATTTTAGGGCTAGAATTTCTTTGGGATTATCCCCTATAATGTTTTCAGCTTTTTGGACGGTTTAAGTTCAAATCCCATTGTCCAACTCATCTGAATCTCCAATTTGGGTAGTAATCCTGACAACATCCCTCTCTAGATCTTGGCATAGGGGGGAAGAAAGGGTTGAGAAAACAACTTTTATGTGATTTACCACAGTACCCTGAATGACCTCTACAGTTAAGTGTTTATTGCCCCACTTATAAATAAATCTGTAGGGTTCCAACTAGTTGGTACCCAATTTGTTATCATGACCTCCTGGCCAATGGTGGTAGAAAAGGACTAGGTTGCCCAGCTGGAAGGTGTGCAGAGGTTCATGTTTATCATTAAATCGACTTGTAGCTCTACTAGTGGTAACAGATAAGTTCTCAGAAGCTAGGAGTGGAGTCAATTTCTCATTTAAATGCTTTGCATAGTAACTTCGGGGCATCAAGTAAAGCTTGATCCAACATGACCTGCACTATAGAAGGCAACTGGGGATTTCTTCCTTACAAATCCTGAAAGGCAACATCTTAATTATTTAGTGATAGCTTATTCTGTAGGCTAGAATCGCACTAGGCAACTATTGAGGCCAGTGAAGAATGTCAGTCATGGCCATTTTCTAAAGGGTGGCTGATAGGGTACCATTTTTCCGCTCTACTATTCCATTGGTTGTGGCATGGTAAGGAGTGTAAAATACCTGGGTAGTTCCCATAAATTCAGCTAAATCATTCGTTTGTGATGATCAGAAGTTTTGACCATTTATGGAGATAATTAAGTTAGGGCACCCATGCTGGGAGATAATCTGATTATATAAGAATGTGAAAATAGCTTTTACCAAAGTGGATTCTAGTGATACAGCTTTAATCACCTGGTTAAATGATCCACGACCAGAAGGAGGAACCATTGATCATTAGAGGCTTGAGGGAGAGGTCCCACAACATCAATGCTTATAGTATGGAAGGGTTTGCAAGGGGGAACAACTGGATGTTAAGATTGATGATTAGGTCCAGCTTGACTTTTATATTCCAGGCAGGACTCTAATACATCCAGGATTGAAACAAGCATTCCTTCCCAGTAACATTGAGTCTTGAGCCACTGGTAGATTTTCTGAATTCCCCGTGGCCAACTTGCCAATGTCCCTCCAATATGATATCAATTTGAGTTGAAGGTCTTACATAGGGCAACCATCTTTGGGACACAAGTTTGTACAGTTGGCCGTTTTGGACTTGAAGATTTGCCAATCTTTTTGCTAATCTACTTTGAAGGGAAGGGGATTTATCTTTCCATAATTGCAATTGAGTTAGTAGGTTGTAGAGTTGATCCTCTTCAAGGTTGGTTAAAGTTAATATTGGAAGCTGGGATAGGCAATATTCATTTTGGTGTATTGGCTCAGGTCAATAAATAATAGAAAAGGCATAGTTTTGAAGTTTTAACGCCCATTGGGCTAATCTCCTGTTAGGGTCCTTTATTTGCTGTGGCCATCACAAGAAAGCATGATTGGTAATTATGGTGAAATTTTTCTTATATTAATAAGGTCATAAATGCTTAATAGCCAGTAGTACCACCAGCATTTGCCCATAAAACTATAGTTGTATTCATCTCTTTTTAGAGTTTTTTCTATAGTAGGCAATAGGATGACCTACTGGGTTTTCATCATGCTGCATTAATATGGCATCAATGGCTATATTTCTAACATTGGTAAAGAGGAGAAAAGGTTTGTCAAAATTAGGATGTATCAGTACTAGAGAGTGGGAGTGTAAGTCTTGGGGACCAACCTACAACTGGATAGGGAGCAGCATCCCTTTCGGATCAAAAGGGGTCCAAAGGCCCAAGTGGACCCCCTGTTGCAGGTGAGTGACCTGGCGCACATGGTTGATGAGCGCTGGGTGACTGCCCTTCTGCCTAAAGACAACCAGGTTTCTCCCCCTCCCCCTCCCCAACCCTGGTAAAATTAATAGAGGGGACCTGCGAGGAGATCATGCAGGCCTGGGGCCATGGGCGGGCCCCTGGGGCCCCTCACTCACCAGGGAAAAATTACCAAAATTTTAAAGAAACAGCCAGTGCAAGTATCAGAGCCCAGTCTGAAAATTCTGGGCTAACAGGGCTGGTCCAGACTGGTTGGGTCTGAGAGTCAGATTGGAACTTGATTCAGGTTTTGAACTAGGCCACCAGTGACTCAGACCAG
>JAKSZP010016592.1:0-27537 GCA_022478985.1 Massospora cicadina | reverse complement strand
TAGTCCATATAATTCAGCAAAGCAATCCTCATATTGGTTCCATAATTGTTCCAGTCAAGTACTAGACTCAGCTTCAAGGGTATTTATTCACTGTTGAATAGGTTTAGCAACTTCAGTAACCTGTTGAGATACTTCTTGGCATAAATAGCTCATAACTCCATTGTCAATTCTAACAAGTTAATTGTGCAGTTCATTGATTACTCTCCTTTTTTGAATATGGCTTCACAATCATCATGACCAAAGTTAGAAGCAGTCTCATAGAAAAAGGATAGCTGAGAATGAAAAAGTTGAGCCATAGTCAACTGGCGTTGAATCTCAAGATGATGTAACCCCAAAATCTGAAGTAAGTGATGAATGGCAGGATGCACGTACTCCCTGAGATACTGTTATGTTCTGGCCAAACTAACTTCAGTATATTGTAAGACATCTCTGTTATATAATTCCATCATGTTAGATGAAACCTTAGATGCTCATTCACAGTTAGGATGTGCACCTGGGTGAAAAGCCCCCTTATTAAGCCTTTAACTATTTTATCCACATCTGCCAGTTGAAATTGATAATTGTTATGGTCAGGGCCCTCAATGGCCAAATCTATAGAAGCTTGAAAATGAAGGTTACTGATATTGGCAGAAGGCATCTCTTGCCTGCTGGTATGTACCCGTTGTGTGGGACTCATCAATTCCTTTTATTAGGGACTATCTTTTTTAGAAGTATTCATTGACGTGTAAATATGTTTTCACCATGTAGCCTCAGAAGCAGACCTGGCAAGGAGCACTAGTATTAGAATTTCACAAGAAATTAAAATATGCATGTGCTATGAAAGCTAAGAAGTTATTAGTTTTATGGCTCTAGCAAATAGTAAAATAAGGCAATGGAATTATTAGTTTCATTGCAACAGTGAATTTCAAAAAAATAATGATTTTTGTTAAAGGAACAAAATATTGCTTTGAGAGACAGAATAAGTGGACCTTTACCACTAGTGCTAAAAAATAAAAATAAGTGGTACCTTTATTAGCTAAAATTTAAAGATCTCTATAAGAGTGGTTTTAATAGGTCATTGTAAGAATCTCAGTGCTTCAAAAGTGGTAAGGTCTTTTATTTTAAAGGACCAATATTGCTGATTACTATTAATATATTTATAATTGCCAGATCTAATAAGATTCTTATTAGATGGGATCAATCCTCTTATCAAAGGCTTAGCCCCTTTGGAATGCTTAGTACCTTCAGTCAGATGAGGCTGATAACTCCAAAGGGGCAATCATCAATCTAGGTTCAAATTGGTTTTCTGATGATTTTTAATAATCTTATTAGACCAGATGTTGATCCCCATTCTTTAATAAAATTTGGTTATCTATGGTAAATTTTCAACAAATGTAAACGCTTTGTCCATTTTACTCAACAGCAACCAACTCTTGTGAAAAAATATGCTGTTAAATCTCTAATTTGATTCTTTAATGAGGAGCTTAAGTCCACCAGTGATGTATAATTAGCTAACACTCACTCAAAGGATAACATAGATGAAATGGTGAAATCTGTTTTCATTTTAAAATGAAGCTAGAACGCTTCTAACTAAACCATTTCCCTAAAGAAAGCCAGAACAAGAAGCTTGCACTTCTAATAGACGCTGAAGTAACTTAGGATAGTGAAGCCTTGATCCTAACTAAATATATGGACTAGAAGCCTTCCTTGGAGGAAGAGAACCTAAAAAAGAATCAAACGGTATAAGTATATTTATTGGAAGACTAACTCTCCAAAGCAAACCTCCATTTCAAGGATGAGGTGCAAACTTAATGAAGCAAATATGATTTTGATAAACGTCCTAACTATTCCTAAGGTTTACATGGACAAGCTTAGCTGAAAATCTTACCTAGAAAAAATTCAAAATCATTTAATGCCATTAAAGCTTTCCAACATCCTAACTTTTTCTTAGGCCAGCAATTTAAAAACTAGTGACTAAATAGTATTCCTTCAACAGTTTAAGTAGATACCAACATTCACAATAATTTAGTCTCTAATAACACAGGTTCATCTTAATTTGATGAGGAGTAATTACCCCAACTCATATCCAATGACTCAAGATGGGTTTACATTGCTGCCAATAGACAACCAACCCATAATCCACATTATTATTATCCCTTCAGAAAATTTGGACAAAATTACACAGTGAGAATTAGCCAGAGAAGAAAATTAAGCTAAATTGACAATAAACAATAGAAGTTTAGACAATAAGCAGCCTCTGCGATTTTAGGTTGGAAAACAAAGTCCTGAAAAATTCCAAGTCGCTTTAACCCACAACATTCCCAACTCAACTAGTAATTATCTGATCAAAAATGAATCAAACTACTCAACTTCCATCCTGAATATAATGTGAGGCAACAATTACAATTTGCGCTTTTTCTGATATGTCAATCGGCCTATAAAACCAAAGTAATTCTCTTAAGTGTTTTAACTCTTACCATGGATCTGTCCAACCCAGAAAACTCAAATTTTATAAGGAATTAAGCTAAATTAGCAATTTATCAAATACTAACCAGTGAAAAACTGCCGCCAAGAATCAGCTTGGACCTAAAGAATTTAGATGACAAGGCTAATTTCACTATTTTAAAATGCCTAACCATAAATAATAGCTGTTGCATATTTTACATCCACTACATTGGGAACTCTAAAAGTGTGACAGGCCAACAGTATGATGACGCTGGCCCTTGCTGTTTTGCCTTCATAGGCTACTCTCACTACAAATCTGCAGGGCAACCTCCAACCTAGAAGACCAACAACCTTACCTTGGTGCAATTGACCTCAGGAGGCACACAGCAAGTCCTACACTCATCTGAGTGATCTTTAACTCTATTTTATCATCTCACTCAGAGTTAATCTCTGTCAGTCCTTTGTTGTTGGTGGCTGGTTTGCCAAATTCCCATGGGGCTTCCCTATAGATCCAGGTTTTGGGGATGGTAGCGCTTATCACATTAGGTTCACTCACCCAGCATCTAACCTTGGGGTTTCATATCACCCTTACAGACACAGCAATATATGCTAATCATAAGATGTAGAAGAGAGAAAGTTTCTATTATAGGGAAACCTAAGAAATTTATACTTAGCCGTTTACTTGGCAATCAGCTGCCAGATATCAATAATTAATAGCCTTACTGCTGGCAACCTACTCAATCATCAGTCTTCCACATGCAACCATTTCCTCAAACTGTCACAATTAAATGCCAAATTTAATTTTGATTCATTTTTGACATTAATTGTGAGTTAAGCATAAATGAGTTATTATAGAAAATCATATTTGTATTCTCAGTCTAAGCTACCAGTAATCCTTAACTCTAGGTGGTGAAATGGTCATTGCTCACTTGGTTATTAGACCCTCAGAATTCTGATGCCAATATGACTATCCTCAGAATAAGTTGCTGGTAACCCAAATATTAAGTGATTAAATCAACCTAGGCATTCAATCTCCAGTGACCCTAAACATCTTGACATTGGACTATTATTCTGTTAAAAAAAATTCATAAGGATATGTTAACATCTTTGGCTTAGTTTCCAGTGTCAAATTGATAACAATTAGTTGATGTAATTTGTTGATTATCCTTAACATAAATTACCAATAATCAAAATAACATTAAATGCTTATTGGGGATCATCCCCAATACTTCAAGATAGCTCAACCTAACTAAATGGGGTGCACAAATCTATAACTTTATTAATAATATAAAAAATAGGAAGTTGGTTGCAATCATGCCCAACTAATTAGACCCTAATTACAGAAACTATGGAAGAAATACATCTGGTTAAAATCCTGACACATACCTCCCCCACTAAACCAGATGATATCCCTTTAGCGCAGCTCCTAACTTTTTGGTGGGCAAACCTCATTGGCGTGATAGTTTAGAGATGTTTGTGGAGCAAACTCCCCACCTTTAAGAGGTATCTGAAACTAAACGTCAGGGTGTGGTTCTGCCAGGAGAAATCCTCTCCCACAAAACTAGTGGCTCTATCCACCTCCTAACATACCTCTGATTAATTTAGCAACACATTGACTGAGCCCACTTTAGTGAGCACCAATGTTGTAATTTTATATCTGCTATGTTGTGACTTTAATAGTATGCTAGGCTAACAGTATGATGACTGCTGGACATTGCTGTTTTGCCTTCATAATTTATCTCTCACTATAAGTCCTCAGGGCAACCTATTAATCCAGCATACCAACAGCTTCAACGTGGTGTAATAACCCCTTGGGAGGCACATAGTGAGCTCTACACCCACCTGGGTGATCTTCAGCTCTGTTTTATCATCTCCCAGGGTTAATTCACATCAGTCACTCATTGCTGGTGGCCAGTCGTTCAGATTCCACAAGTTTCTCTGTAGATCCAGGTATTGGGGTTGGTAGCACTGACCACCGCTAGGTGCACTTACCCAGAACCTAACCCTGGGGACCTTCAGCCTACCCTTACACACATGCAATTTATTCTAATTATAAAAAGTAGGCAAGAGAAATATTTTATTATAAGATATTTTAAGTTATTAATACTCAGGCGTTAACTTGGCAATCTGTTGCCTATCTATCAATAAGCATTGGCATTTATCACTGGCACCCTACTCAATCATCAGCCTTCCACTGACAACCATTTCCTCAAAAACATCACAATCAAAGACCAAAACTTGTTTCTTATTTATCCTTAATGATGATCTCTGTTTTATTATATATATAAATAACTATTATAAATCATCTTTGAATATCATCAGCATAAGTCACTAATAAATCTGAGCTCTAAGTGGCAGAAAGGTCATCACTTGATTAACAAATAAAACCTCATCATTCTACTATCAATAGATTATTTTTAATGTAAAACACCAGTTAATCCCAGATATTAAAAATGATTGGGTTATAATTGGTATTCAATCACCAGATATTTCCAACACCTTGACGTTGGACTATCTATCACATCATAGTTAATTCATAATAATTAGTTAACATCTTTGCACAGTTGCTGGTGTCAAATGCTAACAATCAGTTGATATAATCAGTCAATTATACTTGGAATAGATAGCCAGTACCTGAATTAACATTATATGCTTATTGGGGATTATCCCCAATACTTTGAGATAGCTCAACACATAAAATGGGGTGCACAAATTGGTAACTTTACTAATAAAAAAATCATCAAAATTTGGAGATTAATATGTTATCATGCTCAAATAATTGAACTCTAAATTTTAGTAACATTGGTGAAATACATCTGGTTAAAATCTCAACAATAACTACCATACCAAACTTAGTAATGAGATGCTCAATCTGAACTCAAATTGGCTTACCATGATCCTTAAGGCTAAAGAATCCTTAGAATTACATCTTAGCTTGAGCTGCATAGTATTGGAAGAAGACCATTATGGCCTCAAAGACATCAAGGAGTGCATCTTGGAGTTTATTGCCATTAGAAAGCTGCGCAGCACCTTTGACAGAAAATTTATCTGCTTTTTTGGGCCACCCAGGGTTGGCAAGATGTCCATTGACAAGTTGATTGCCTGCACCCTTGGCCACAAGTTCTATCACTTTTTAGTTGATGGCCTTACTAATGTTGCCAAAATCAAGGGCTGTTGCCACACCTACATCAGCGCCATGTCCAGTAAGGTCATACAGGCTCTCAAAAAAGCTCAGAGTGAGAATCAAAATAGCCTGATTGATGAGGTCAACAAGATTAGGTGTGGCAGTCAGGGTGATCTCTCCTCCATTTTTCTGGAGTTTTTATATCTGAAAAAAGCCAGCTTCCTTAACCAATACCTCAATGTGTCAGCTGGTCTGTCACATTTGTTGTTTGTGTGCACTTTCAACTTTCCAAAACCATCTGCCATAGCTCCTTGACCATATGGAAGTTATTCTGCTCTTGGGTTACATTTTGGATGAGAAGGCAAAAATTGCCAAAAACTATCTTGTCTCTCAAGTCAACTTCCAATGTGCCTTAATAAATCCAATGTCGCCCTTGCCCCATCATCCTTAACCAAGTCATGTGGCCTATTAAAGTGAGAGCAGGGTGTGCAACTTGAAAAACACATTATATAAAGTTTTACCACAAGGCTGCTTTTAATATTATTTGCACCATTGAAGCCAAGGACAGTGGTACAACAATTGCAAGCCCTCTAAAACTCAGCCTGGCGGTAAAACAAAAAGATTGATATCATCATTGACAATCTTAAGGCTTAAGTTAGTCCGGCGCACTTCAATTCTGAAGCTGATAATTTCAGGGGTCTCATGCCTAACCAAGATTCTAGTTGTTATTGTCTCCTTTTATTATCTGCATTCTTCTCTGACATGGACTTGCTGCCAATTCACAATATTAATATCCTCAATGCAGTGGTTGAGGCTCTAGCAACAAATGTCAATTTCCACATTTCTGAAATCAACTTAAAGGGATCCAACCAGCCAGAGTTTGATCTGAACCTTAAACTCCACATTCACCAACAGCAGACAATTTCCCATTTAGTTAACTTTACCAATGACACAAACAGCACCTTGAGCAACTCACTCAAATAATTATAAAATCTGCTAACTTGATCACCAGCGCCAATGCTTTAGTATTTTAAAGCACAAATATTTTGCAAAAGATCTTTAACATCATTGTCAAACAAGCTGGGATGGCCCACCAAATCCTTGATAAGTCTAAGCAGCAACACCCCAGTCAATGCTTGGTGAAGGCTGTGTAGGAACTTAGCTTTAGTAGGTGTGAAGCCTAACTTTAATTTCAATCCAACATTTAAATATAGGTAGTCTCAGCCTATAAATATTATTTTTATTCTTGGAATTGATAATTTATCAGGCTTGCATCATGGATTTACTATTAACCTTAATTATACAGCACTGGATGCTTAATGATGATATAATTTAGAACTTAATAATTTGAAATGAATTTTCTGCTTGTTGCTTCACTACTAGTGCACCCAAGAGAGCTACAATCTTACTCAGGAATGAATTGATGTCAAATGCAAGATACCTGTCAAGTTTTCCTCACAAAATTACAATGCATTAATATTTGGCAATTATTAGATTAAATCAGCTTCTAAGTGTTGTTTTTGATATTGTGCTTAAGTGATGCTCCACTGTTTTATGAAGTACAATAAAGAGTATATAAAGAACCTCCTTCTAATTATCAAACAGACTATGTAACGCTGGATATGAGAAAAACAATCATTTTTGTTTATTTCTAAGTTATCTAAGCATTATCCAGACTATGCTAAATTTTCAAAATCTGATCATTTCCCTTTATCTTTTAGCCTTTATTATAACTAACACTATAAATTGTACTACCATTTTAAAAAATAGGTTGCATTCTAATACTTACATTTATTTAATTTTAAAGTCACTTTGATCTGTGCACCACCTAGGCAGGTCTGGGTAAAACCTTAGCTATAAACTTATATATAATTATGACATACTAAATATTCTGCAGTTAATAATATTATCAGATTTTTTAAGAATAAGAAAATAACAAGCACTTCAAATGTAAATATAGCAATGAGGGCCACCATAAAAGAGTATATGTTAGATAATATCCACAAAAGTTTTTCTATGGGTGTGAAGAGTTATAGTAAAACAATGATGCAATATCAAGTAGAATTAGAAGATAATTTGTTTATTGAGGAGGATCACATCCTTTATGATAGTTGTCTGGTGTCTATCCTGTGCTGAACAAATCCTCTGAAAAGAAACTCAGCATCATGAGTTAAGTGAGCTAGGGCTGGTAAGCTGACTATAAGATTTCATGGCCTCTAATGCTACCCTGATGACCTCTAATCGCAGCTCTTTAGATGGACTTAAAAAGGCAGCCCTAATTGTATCTAGCAATTCATTGAGGGTTCTGGGCTGCTTTAGGTAAGCCATGGTACATATGTAGTCCCAAAATAATATATTCATGGTGTTACAGTGTTGAAGATTTGCAGAAAAATAGATATCTCCCTTTTTTGATATCAGCCAACCTTTAAATAAGCAGTTTAAGGTAGCTAAAGCTTCACTTGTATTATGAGCTGGTAACCTATCCTGATAAAAGTACTTATCAGTAATACTTACCTCAAAAATATTATCAGCAAAGTTGTTGGCCAATATTGTTAAGTTTTTAAGAGGTTAGGTTTGAAGATGCACCACTTTTGTTTTCAATGAGATAGGGACTATATACCCCTTTCCAGGAGAAGATTCCCAAAACAGATATGCTAAAAGCTAATAATTATAAGTATATAAAATATTTTACTTACTTTTTAATAGGCTTATTTTGGTCATCCTATAGAGGAAAATATACCTCATCACAAAAAAACCTTTTTTTCAAGCTTAGGAACTTTATAGTCAAGCTCCCATATCTATGATGAGAACAAAAACCTCTTATTTTGTATGTTGGTAATTGATCATTTTCTCAACATTTAGGGTGCTTGACAGTAGTCTTTTTTTGCTGCACATGGTGGGTGCTTCCTTATCTAATCACTCATACTTTCTTAGTTTATGAACTAAAGGTTAAGGGAGTCAGATCAATTATTCTGCCACTATTAAAGAAATTGTAGATCTCAGCAATCAATTTTTGAGCTTAGGTAGTGTGATATTCCCCTTGATTTTTGAAAAGCAGATTGAGATCATAGTTGTATATCTCTATATAGAGCTCAATGGTAGAAGCAGCATCATCTGTGGTGTATAACTACAAAATCTTCTAAACTACAAATTTTATTAGTAAAATAAATATATTGATAATATAATACAAATTTAGATCTAATCAAATATTTATATATATCTTTTGTCTAACAAAAAATAAAGCTAAACACATAATAAGCCTAGTTCACATCTCAGCTTGATAAAGTATTAAAAAGTACTAGATATAAAATCAAATTATTTTTGTACAAAAAATTTAAAAATTGTTTCTTTGATGCTGTAAACTCTAGATATAGAGAAATCTTTTCAGCATAAAATTTTAATAGTCAGTAATAATAAGTAATAAAAAAGAAATAGCTTTTAGCATATAAAATAGTAACTTTACTAAGATGATAAATGTAGTATTAATATCTTTACAATTTTTAGCTAGGTATGACACTATGAAATGCTTAACAAAATCTTATAGCCTTTAAGATTTATATCTAAAATAGGATGATATACAAATAATTTATGTTGAAGTTGATACTGTACTATAGACTAAGTAAGATAATCTTCTAGCTATAAAAAGTATTTTGTATAGACATTTTGAGTTTTAAAAACAACAGCTTACAGGTTGTGTGATAAAAGAAGAGTGAATAGAAAGTATAGAGAAAATAAGTTATGCTTTAAAAAGTTAAAATAGAACCAAAACCTATAAAAAGATGCATGGATTGAATCCTTCAATATAAAATTATAAAGTACCCTTATAAGATTAAAAGATAAAAAATAAAACACATTAAATTAGACTTGGAATAATAATCTGGTTTAGAATATACTAAAGATAGCTTACCAAAATATTTAAACAAGTGAAGGGACTAGGAGATTTTTCTTGCCACATATAAATGATATAGCTATATTGAGATATGAAGTACATATCTTAAAGCTTGTGTGTTAAAAGAAAAATTAGTGGATCATATAGAGAAAATAAGTTATACAGTAAAAAAGCAATAAAAAACTATAAAAAGATGCACAGCTTGAATTCTTCAGTATACAACTATAAAGTACCTTTAAATACTAAAACACAAATAAAAAATGAAACTAAATTAATTAGACTTGCAATACCAATCTAGTATAAAATATACCATATATAGTATATCAAAGTGCTATTCAAACAATAGGACCAGGAGATCCTTCCTGTCATATTTGATTGATATAGACTTATTTATATAAAAAACCCAAAGCATAAAACTTTTATGATCTAAGAAAAATGAATAGATAATGCAGGTAATTATATTGTATAATAATCTTGTAAAAACTAGAGCCCCTTGGTTGGAGCAGCAAAGTGCAGGATCATTGATACAATGATTTAGTAAATTTGATTAAGCACATTTATACTAAACTTGCTGATTAATATCTATACTGATCAACATTTACTATACAATGCTTCTTTATACGTATTAGTTGATTTTGATAAATCAATTATATATTAAACAACATTTGGTTTAAAATGATTTAAGGAACTATCTTAAAAATAAAATCACATTATAAATATTTAAGTATGTTTGATTTATAACTCCTACTAAATAAATAAACTATAAATAGCAAAACTTGGCAAAAACACTTTATGAATTTTGGAAACCACCATAGGCCTTTTTATTTTCTCAATTATGATAAAATAAATAAAATCTATAAATAGAATATAAAGGGTGGTTAGCCGAGCGGGTAAAACTGCTTCCACCCCTAGTACAGGTTTTGAGTTCGAAACCTGTACCGGCTAGAAAACATTCTCGGTGTGGTATATTTGTCCCAAGGTTGACCCACCTCGAATAAATTTAAAATTTATAAATAGAATATAAAAAAGATACGTAAAGTTTCAATGGCAATCAGTATATCATTTAAACTGAGCATTGGTGTTATTTGTTGATCAGCTGAGCAGTTTGGTGAATTTCAGTTGAAAGATCAACTTTATACAAAAATAATAAAACAACCTTAAAATCCATAAACTCAAATAGAAAAACTAAAATAATTGAGTAAATTTTAGCATAGATTTAGTTTGCATCATAATATGACCAAAAAGTAAGTAATGATAGTAACCCCAAAAGTCAACAAACTGATTATTTAATCCTGGGTCAAACCTGATCTGAGCCACTTTATGTACTAGAGAGACAAAAAAGCTAAGGTTATAAACCAACCTAACTTTGAAAAAGGCTTATATAAACTAAAGCAAAAGTACAAAAGTTATGTAAAATATTTATCAAAATAGGAATATCATAGAAGAAATATACTAAAAGATATATTGAGGAAAAATAAAATGAGTGAAGCTTCAAAAAACGGATCAAGTGAATAAGAATAGACTAACACTAATAAGCTAAAATAATAACTTAACTAAACCTAAGTCTGAGTTAATTTGAATAGTATTTAGTAAAAACCTTAATTTAACAAATATCAAAATAACTTGGTTATAAACTTAGTTGTTTGTAAGATTATAGCAGAAGTAGCCCTCCATACCCTTAAGTTCAATTTTATCAAGCAAGCATTATCGCCTGTGCTTTGCTGTATTACCATTTAATGATTTCCATCAGATGAGTTACATTTGATATGTATCTCTTACCATACGATTCAAATATATTTTAGTTTTTAACTAGCGGAGTTACCCGTGCTTCGCTAAGGTATCTATAGACTTTCAGATGATTCAAATCGATTAATTTATATTTAGATTATAGGTTAAACTCTTAGCCATAATAATATAGCAAAAACCATCAAACATATAGGATATTTACTTGTTATATATAAAACCTTTTATTTTACTTTAGATTTTCAAAAATCCTTTTTTAGTGCTCACCTACATCACATAAGGAACCTACATGACAATTTTCAAGTTTCTAGGTTGAAACTTTTTTTTGGAGATTTTGTGATGAGTCAGTCTGTGGTATTTCTCTTATACATATAGATAAGATAGATTTAAATCTCCCTTATTTTCCTCCTGGGCCCGCAGATTGCTAAATTTTGAAGCTGAGGATCCCCTGACCCCTTCCCTCTCTGCCATGGTCATCTAACGATTTGCCGTTGACAGCCTGTTTAGCTGGTTTAAGTTAGGGTTCGGTGTCATTTTGCTCAGTTGAGCCTACCAGCCCATTTTATTTTTAACCAACTTTGAAAGAGAAGGAGGTTCTCTCTTCGACCTACATATATTTTTTTCTGTTTGTTCGCGCATAACTCTGAAACTACAGGACCAATTTGGAAGCCATTATTTTTCAAAAAAAGAGGATGCTTAAACCTAGGTCCCATTTTACTTTTGAAGTATTGGTCCAATATCTGACCATTAATTTAGTAAATACAAGCATTCATTATCCGTGCTTCGCTAAGGCGTCTATAAAATTAAAGATTTTCAAATTTAACTTAGATTCAATATTATAATTAAACAATAACCACCCAGCCAAATTTAATTGCTCCATTGAATCAACCAAAGACCACATACCACTCAATTAACCTAACTGAACTTATCAAATCAACCAATAACTAATCACCCCTCAAAACTAAACTGTGTCCAGTTGATTCGACCAAAAGCCATCAACCACTCGGCCAAACAAAATAAACCTATCGAACCAATCAAATAATACCAACTGTTACCCAAAACATCTCACTATATATTTAAAATCATTGTGTGTGTGACATATCTTCCAAACTACTAAATCAACTTTACTTAACTTTCCAAAAGTATTTTATTAATTAGGTGAACCAAATTAGGCAGGTTTTTAAAATATATAAACCTAACATCCAGATACCCATGCTTCGCTACGGTATTTAGTTTATCAAATGATAAGCTCACATTGTAGCCTATAGGCTGTGCCAGCGCTACTCTCGAGCTACTCGGACTAACAGCTCCGCTGTTGCCCTCGTGGCTGGTGAGCTGATTATTCTAACTATTTAATCTACTTAAAACCCTAATACTGATTTTTGTTGAGTTTCAGGTGAGCAATTTGGTGAATTATTAGATAATATTCGCCAATTCTCACCAACTCACCCAAATAGATTGAACCTATCATACTCCATAGTTTTAGATTTGATCTTATTTGCCAATTCTCACCCACTCACCCAAATAGATTAAACTTATTAGACTCAATTAGCTTCAGGTGAGCAATTTGGCGAATTATTCAACAATATTTGTCAATCTTCACCCAATCGCCCAAATAGATTAAACCCATCAGGCTCAATAATTTCAAATTTGATAAGATTCCTCAATTCTCACCCACTCACCCAAATAGATTGATCCTATCAGACTCGAAGGTTTCAGATGTCAGTCAGTACGTCAGTCAGTCAGTGAAATTTTTATCAAGTAGATATTAAAATGAACTCAGAAGCGATGGATTTCAATTGTGAGTATGTTCATCGCTTGATAAACTTTATTCCGTCATTGGTGAAGCGATAGCTTCGAAGCAACTTTTGACATGTCCTATGGCTAAGGCTATGTTCAAAATCCAGGCAAGTATGAGATCATAGCGGGATGAGCTTAAATCATTATAGTTGGATATCGTTTTGCATAATTTGACAATAAAATCAACTAAATCTCATAAACTGAATTATTTTAGATGGTGAATAGTAGCTTTACCATAGATTGACCAATAAAATTAGATAAATTCAATAAAATGAATTACTGTAGATGGTGATCAGTAAATTTTAACATATGTTTAATAAAATCACCTAAACTTATTCAAATTAATTATTGTAGATGGCAATCAGTAAATTTAGCATGGATTGACCAATAAAATCAAATAAATTTAATAAAATGAATTATTGTAGATGGCAATTAGTAAATATAGCATAGATTGAGCAATAAAATCAACTAAATTTAATAAAATAAATTATTAGTATATTTGCTTATGAGATACTATATATAATATATACAATGAGTTTTATTTTTATAGAGAAACTAGCTGTACCTGGCATGCATTGCTGTGGCTCAGTCTGGTTAAATATAAAAGAAAGAAAATAGAAAGCATATATTTCTAATAGAAAAATTTACCTGGCATTGCTCATATTTATTTATAAGCTCACACTGACAGCCTATAGGCTGTGCCAGCACTACTCTCAAGACACTTGGAATAACAGCTTCGCTGTTGCCCTTGTGGCTGTGAGCTGATTATCCTAACTTTACTTATTCTACTTGAACCTCAAACACTGATTTTCATTTAGTTTCTGGTGAGCAATTTGGTGAATTACTTGATAATATTCACCAGTTCTCACCCACTCACCCAAATAGATTAAACTTATCAGACTCGATTAGCTTTAGGTGAGCAATTTGGTGAATTATTAGATAATATTCACCAATTCTCACCAACTCGCCCAAATAGATTGAATCCATCAGGCTCGATAATTTCAGATTCAATATGATTTCCAATTCTCACCCACTCACCCAAATAGATTGACCCTATCAGACTTGAAGGTTTCAGATGTCAGTCAGTACATCAGTCAGTCAGTAAAATTTTTTTATTAAGTAGATATTGAGGGTTCAAAAAGGATATATAATATAGGGATTTTTTAATAAGATTGGAAAAAGAACTACTTTTAAAAATGCACTAGTTTTTTTGAAAAAAAGAACAGGGGTAAAGTTTTTTTGGGGGGAAAAGAACCTCCTATAAAAAGACACTAAAAAGTATGATATTATTGTGAAACTATGCCTCCACAATAAAACCCTTTTTGAAGTCAGCGCCATATTTCAACTGACTTATAATAGGCATTAATATTATATATACTTGGCACTGTATATTCTAAGTTGCTTATAGTTTACACTTGGACCCAATCCAGACATAAGATATAATTTGTATTTGAGAGCAAAATTCTGAGTCAGGTTGGAAGATGGCTGACTTCAAAAAGGGTTTTATTGAGGAGGTACAATTTCTCAATTATTTCATACTTTTAGTGCCTTTTTTAGAGGATATTTTTTCCCTAAAAAATTTTATCTCTGCAACGTTGATCAACCAAATGACATCACTCTATCCCAGTGATGGTCAACCAGATGACATCTCTCCATATTTTCAAAATTTTGGTTCTCAGCTCAACCAGCCAATGTCATGAAGATATTATAATTTTAGTGTGCGTTGTGAGAGTGGGACCTCAACCTTAAAACGCTCAAGTTTGCTTAAACCTATTGAAAATTCCATAACCTCACTTAAATCTGTAGGATAGGTCAAGATTGTTTCCAAGTGATCAAAATAAAATATATTAAATTAATTAATTTTTATAAAGATTTTAAAAGATGGATTTTTGAATTGGTTGGAGTAACCTATAAGAATTTGTAAATAAAAATTCACCATTGATAAATTTTACTTACATTTGTAGATTTTATATCTAACAAGAGGGTATATGATAAGTGTAGACTGGTAACCTATCCTAGTAAAAATATATTTCACCTGTACTGGCCCTAATAATCTCTCAATAAAAATCATTTGGTATTGTTGCCTAGAGCACCAGTGTTGAGTTTTTTATATTTAATTTTTGAAGTTACCCTTCAAAGGCTATGCAATTACCAGCTGCTAAAGCTTTAACCAAATCACCTAGTAGACCTTTATCTCTAGGGCTAAATCTCTTAATGTATAAGTGACTTCTGTCAAGGCAAATATCTTCTAATAAGCAGGCAAAATATCTACCAATAGCTAGGAAAAATTTAGGTATAAAAATGAGAATCACTTTATTTTATTAAAATATAAGCTATTTATAATTGAGTGGAAGTTCAGGATTGTTTAGGATACGGTAATTTCTGGAATAATATAGAAGAATGCAACTGATTTTAGAGGACATGATAATTCCCATTTAATTTGACAGGTTCAGTCAAACTCTAACTGGCAAGATCTTTAAAACCCATTCTGGTGGATCAGGAGGGATTCAAACCTTTATCTGCCTGTCTTGATGGCCATCACTCATGGCAATTTCAGTAGGTTCCAAAGTGCTGTAACTCCTTTGAATAGATTGCCAAGTATCCACTATTCAATTCTTATTTAATCTATCATTAATCCTATCATAATTCCAACAATACCCCCCTCAAGCTCTTACTGAGGAGGGACATAAGTTTCATGACATCTACTGTGGACTTAATTTACAATGGAGCCTAACTTTATGAAGGTGATGGAGTACTCAGGTCATTGAAAATATATTACTTGATACAGTCATGAAAATAAAGTATCAGGTTTGTACACCTGACCCCCTGGCCAGTGGTTATAGAACAATACCAGATATCCTAACTGGTACTCAGGCAGAATTAGTTTTTATGTTTGTTGAGATTTTTATAAAAAATTCAAAGGTTGGTCCTTCAAAGGCTACACATTATTAGTTGTTAGTAGCTCCAGCAATACAACTAGAAGACTTTCTATCTCTAAGGAAATCTCTCAATGAGATAGTCATTATCAAGGTAATCTTTTTACTTTAAACAGCAAAAATTACCAGTTAATATGACTAAACAAAAATCAAGCTAAACCTATAGAAAGTAAAATTTTTCATATCCTCCTAGCACTTTAAAGTGATAGTCAAACTAGGGACTAGGTGAGAAAAGGAGGAATCACCTAAGTTTTTTTATAACAGGGTTGTCAAGGCAATTTTTCATGAGTATTTCATTTAATTATTCTGTATGTTAAATGAGGATTGGGCAATACTAGATAATTATAAGTTAATAAATCTTGGCCTTCACCCAACATAGCATCAACTAACAGAATAGCAATTTAATAGTAAATTTGGCCCATTGGCTTGATGATGTGTTACTTAATAAATTATAGCTTAATTCCAAATATGAGGTAATTAAAATGCAACCATTTGGTACCCTGAAGTACAGGTTTACCTTACATTGAGGCGAGGCCTGACAGTGCCCCCTCCAAGCCTCAATTGAGGGGAACAGTTTCATTGGCCAGGTTGTGTAGGGGCACCGTCCAACCTGGCCCAGAGCAATTTGGATTCAGCCTGACTTTCTGGGATGGGGAAAAAATTCTTGGTTGGGTTATACTAAAGATCCATGTTGGGCAGTTTGGCTTTTAAGTGAAACTGGTGGCTATAAGTAATGGGCAAGATGTTGAAAATTAAGATTGACCTAGAAATATATTTTGGATCATCAATGAAAAGCCTAATATTATGTGGAAAACTCTGTAGACCAAGTTTCAGGGATCAATTTTTAAGTCATCTGGTTGTAGATTGCCAGAGTGAATCAGCTGGCCAGATTAAAATCATACTATCCCTCTAATTGGTTGGATCAGGTAAATTTAATTTTTGGTGTCAGGTGGGAAGCTTATGATGTTAGTAAAGACCAGATAATGTTGATAAATAAAGTGTTTATAACTAGGCAAATTAGCAAATTGGAGTGGATTGGATTTGAGAGCCTTTGGCTTAACTGGCTAAGCAACTCCCACATTTACAGAAGATCTCTCCAAGAGGGGGGGCAAATTGGTTGCAGTAAGCCCTGGCTTAGCTATTTGGGAAAATAAATTGATTGTGCTGGGACTCTGTCAGAAAAGTGGCTATTCAGGCAACAGTGGGCTCAATTAGTTGGCAAGCCCATCAGTATGGAGAATAGCTGACCCATGCCATTTCACCTTAGGCTATTGGGCCAGCAGCGCCAGCTGACCCCTAGGCATGCCACCTGTGCCATTTAGGGATTCCCCAGCCTAAAATCCAACCAACAGAAGTAGATATAAACTTATATCATATCTGAAAATATGCAAATGGAGTTCTTTATTGAAAGGGAAGCACCAGAACTTTATACTTACTTTGGGCTACTGTGCCCATTGATGACCTATCAGCTTTTTGCCAACCCATCCAGCCAACCACACTATCTTCTTACCACTGCACTTCTCACTTCTCTGGTGTCAACCCTCTCACTTCATCCTTCCCAATGTCCAAATTATTATTATTATTGGCTTATCCTCAGCCTTCAGTCTCTGATGAGCCATATAATAGATTATATGAATTGTTATCAAGTTTATATTAAATTTAGTTATTATGCACTGGAAACATCTTCAGTCTCTTGATTAACTTGGAATATCTTGGCTTCTTGCCAACAACATGTTTTGACTCTTCTGTAAGGAATGTGTCTGTAACTCTCCCATTTCCTAAGAGGTGATGTGAGATTCACTGTCACATTACCAGGGAACTAGTTGTTAGGATAATGGTAAACAGGGCACCACAAAGGATGCTGGAGCCAAAATAACATAGTGCAAGGTAGTATAGTGCGGTATAGAGTAGTTGGTAACAAGTAAACAGCAACACTTGGGTGGGCCTCATGGGGAGCCCATAACCAAGTAAAGATTTGTGCTGGAGAGTTTGGGTGCCTCAGTCTGGAGGGGACCAAGGGGGACCAACGGTGCACTTGATCTTGTAGATAATTTGTAGAAATATAATGGCCAACGTTGTTAAAGACCTCTCCAAGGAGGTCCATGCACAGGTTTACCCCAGGAACTATAACAAAAAAATGTAAACTAAATGGAATTTTATCAAGGATGTTGACCAATGAGGAAACTTGGTCTCATAGAGACATAAATAAACTAGGGGGCAAATCATTAATTGAGGAATTGATTCTAAGCCTAAGCAACCCAATAGATGCAACCTATCATTGGCCAGGATACTGCAGCTTGATATCAACCAAACTTGAGTGATTGATTGCAGGCAAAGCTGAACTAATTTAGCAATATCAAAATTTGAATGGGCTTTGAACTCTGTTTGTTAAGCAACTGAAGTGAACTGTCATTATAAATAATGTAGCTGGTGCATTTTAACACACTTGCTGTAATGCAGGGCGTGCAATGGTCAAGGTGTTGCCTGACTGCCACATTGCTCTAATCTTCTCTAGGACAATTATTGAGGCCAAGGGAGAGGGGCATGGTAGCTACAATTTTTGTAAATGGCAATCTGATGAATCAGATGCCTTGAAATCGAAGCTAAACAAAAATTGCAAGGCTGATGAGGAAGAAAATCCTCATAAATGGTGCTCTGGCCAACCAGATGCCACCAAACAAAATATTACTAAAAAGGGCAATGATGATAACCCTCATAAATGGCGCTCTGGTGTCATGGAAATGGCAGAAGAAGTTTAGAATGGCCTGCCAGTTGGGAGGTGTGAACACCCAAAAGGCAAGCCAGAATGCCAGAGGCATTGCTGACCATACGACTTGATATGGAGCTGGAAAATGTGATACCACAAAGTGGTATTGTAACAACAGGGTAAGGAGTATCCCAACGACAAACCACACTGAACCCACTCCCAACTCAGTGGTTCTAAATGCATGAGGTGGGATTACTGGGATAGTCTTGATGAGATTCTTGGCTTGAGATGTCAACTCATTGGGGGCAATAGGGAGATGGATTCTCTCTTTCCATTGTTGTATATAGAGCCATAAGATCCCCATGTATTGTTGTCAGAAATTCATAAGAGCGGGTTTATAAAACCAAAATTGTTGGACTCACTGGGCCCAATCAGAAATAGAGGGAGCCATGGTGACCAAAAGAATTGGTAAAGCCCACCCAGAGTGCGGGGTGATGGACCACCAGGGAAATGCTATCTGGGATGCAGTCAGAACAGAAAATAGAGAAAATTTGATTTTTTGGTAAAAATTTATTTGGAAAGGAAAGTAAGAAAATTGACCAACAATTTTATCAGTGCCATGCAACTGATTAAATAGTGGTCAATTGGGTAGTGACAGGATGGGGTTGGGGCCCACAAATTTGGCCTAACCAGCGCATTGTTTGGGAATGGGTTTTTTTTTTGGGAACTGACATCACAAAATTTGGCAGTGGGCCGAGTCTCTGTCAGTTCAACCTCAAACACCTGAACCAGGGATTGACTACATTTCCAATGATTAGCATGACAGCATTTGGCCCAACAGGTGACAGGAATCCCCCAAGGCCATCCCCTATAGGGATGGTTCCATTTGGTTGGGAATGGGTTTGGGATGGCCAACCCACCTGCACTTAGTCATTTAACCATTTGTTCAGTCAACAGCAGCACATCAGGCGCAACGCCCAAATTACTATTTGAGGACTTCAAACCCTCATCAATAGCACCCAATATTTGTTCAACTGGTCTGGAGATTGAATAAGAACTGTCAGGCGATCCAGCTGATAACTCATTCTTCATGCTTTTAAAGTCATTCAAATTTTGGGCATCAGCCAGATTGCTGGCTGAATTAGATCTGACCAATTTCAATTTGGTAATCTTGCACAGATTTCACTAATTTCCTGCAACAGTTCTGCTGAGGTAAGTATGGGTATTAGGGGTGGGATCTGAAGCGGACGAGCTGTTACCCATCACTCATCTACTATGTGAGCGAGGTTGCCCTGAGTGATGAGAGGTACCGCCATCCTCTTTAGTATCTTTTTATTTAGAAATGGGAAGATGACCCAAGTGAGAGCCAAAGGACGTTCCCTGAGACTTACATCTGGCCAATCAGATGCCACCACTTCATTTGAGGCTGGACAAGCCCATCAGAAATGGCTATCTGGGAACCAGAGGCTGCCAAACCCCTGTTAGTGATATCTAAGAATATGGATGAAGAGAATGGCCTGAGCTTCAAGAACAATTCAAAGCTGAACAATAAATGCAGAAAAGTTTCCAAAACTGCAAGGGTACCCATTCCTAGTTCTGGAACAGGTCTCAACAAGGAAATTGAGGGTCTAGATCCTCAGATTATACCTGTCATCAAGAAGATGCCCACAAACTCTGTGGAGAACAAGACCCACTTGTTGGAGATACAACTAAGATGACCAAAAGTATTCTAGATTGAGATTTGATATCTCATTCTAATAAGATGGAGAATTTAAAATAAATATTTCTGATTATCAAATTGACTGAAGAAATACTCTTCAGAGTTATCAACCTCATATGATGGGTGAATCTAATCAACCCAAAGAAACTCAGTAATTTGAGATGGCCAAGAAATTCAAAATGACTAATCATTAAAAAGGTCAATCACATCTAACTAGAGCTCTATTAGATATGATCATCACAAATATTATAATAATTATGATAATCAACAATATCAGTCCTTTGATAGGAAAGATCTTATCTTGGGTGAATCAAAGAATTCCTCGTGAAGAACCATTAAATTTTCCCTATAAATATCTCTGGTTTTTAATTAATAAAGTACCTCAATTATTATCTCGTGTAGCCTAATTTTAGTCTATTTTCATATAAAATTCTGTATTTTCAATTGGAATCAACTATAGCAATAAACTAATAACTTCATTGCAATTGTGTCAATCTTTGCTAGATCCACAGAATTAATAATTTTGTAGCCTTTATCATGCCTGCTTATAGTAATCTCTCACAAAAGACCAATACTGGTGCTCCCTGCCAGGTCTACTTCTGAGGCTATCTGGTGAAAGCATACTTTCACAACAATATATTCATCTAGTGAAGCGAGTCCCTCTTCTGAGGAATCTATGAGTATCTCCAAATGGGTGCACTCAAACCAGCAAGATTTGCCTTCAGCTAATATCAGCCATATTCAATTTCAAGCTTCTATTGACTTAACCATCGAGGGCCCTGACAAAACTAATTATCAGATTCAAGCTGCTAATGTAGAGGAACAAAAAAAGCTTGATAAGAGGGGCTATCCAGCCTGGTTCTTGTCCTAATCGTGACTGAGCATCCAAAGTTGCTGACAATATGATGAGTTTATACAACCAAGCGGTTTTACAGCCTATTGAAGTTGGTGTGGCTAGAATGAACAGTACCTCCAGCATTACGTGCATCCCACTATATACCATGTACTCCAGTTCTTGGAGTTGCACTACCTCAAGATTCAGAGCAGTTGACTCTGGCACAACAATTTCATTCTCAACTATCCTCATTCTATGAGAAAGCGTCTAACTTTGGATGAGATATTTAAGAAACAATTCTCAATAATAGAAGAGAGATTAACGAACTTCACAACCATTTAGTGAGAATTGACAACGGCATTGTGGCCTACATTGGCCAAGAAATCTCACAACAGGTTAGTGATTTTGCTACCCCCATCCAAAGCTGAATCTCTACTCTCAAAGCTGAGATTACAAGACAGCTGGGAATATTGCAAGCCCAAAATGATGACCACTTTAAGGAACTCAACGTGCTCAACCAACAACTGATCTGAGTTGTGGATACAATCAGAGAATGCAGATTTGGCTCTGCTGGTCCTCAAGGACCTCTGGCCCACCTAGTTCTCCATCTAGAACTCTGGGACCACCTGGGGAGCGTGGTCCCCCTGGTCCAATGGGTCAACAAGGCCAACCAGGTCCTTCATGAAGAGATGGGTCGCAAGGACCCCTGGGACCTCCTGGTCCCCCTGGATCCTCGCTTCCAAAGTCCAATTCTGAACTTTCAATTCTCTTAGTATCTTAAGTACAAACATTAGAAACCCAAATTTGAGCCATAGCTCAAGGGTGTTTCTTATTCTTGGAAGGTCTTCCAACCAATCCAGACTATTCTTTAATCAATTTATTGGATGGTGTTGATAACGCACATTGGCTATGCAATTCAAATCAAACTACTCAAGAAACCCAGTTTGCCTCATTGACAGCATCCATTGAAAAGTTGGCTTCTAAATGTGAAGTACTTGAGACTAAGCAAATGAAGATGGTTGCTGTGATTTCCAACTTAACCCAAGCTCCTAAAAATGATCATCTTATCCAATGGGGGTTAAAATTTACAAGATGACGTGAACCACTTAAGACAACAGGTTGATCAAGTTCCCCCATAAGCCCATTTTTACAGAGTTTGAACCCTCCAAGGCTGGACCTGTCATGGTATCGAGTGTACACGTTTTGAACATGGAATCCACCCTCTTCAAACCCACCTTCAAAGATAAGTTTGAACCAGGTGAAGGTAGCATCCATTCTTTCCTTTTTGTATATGAACACGCCATGGATGGAGCTACTGATCAGCAGAAGGTCCGCCACATCACCTCTTATCTAAGTCAATCGTGCAAGAGATCATGGTTCCTCATCTCAAGGTCTATACTACATGGGCTCAAGTGAAAACCGCCCTCATCAAGGAATTTGGGAGCAACCAAATCCTCTCCAACCAAAAGCAGGCCTTTATGAATATTCAAATCAAATGAGGAGAATCTATCTAAGATTTCACAAAACAATTCTACCATGAGGCCCAAACACTTGCTGCTTGCAACTGGATTACTGTTGATGATGCTATATCAGCTGTAATGAGTGCATTTGCTTCTCACACTCAGTTATTATTACATCTGAAGTCCCTTAAATGAAACTTCAGCTCCATTATCGATAATAAGGAAGCGCTTATGGAGATTCCCAATGGGGTGGTACATTTGAGCTCCTCTAATAAACCTTGTACTTATATTCATGCAATGCCACCTAAACCTAAACCCAAACCAAAGAAGAAGCTGTGCACTTATTGTGATCTCGTGGGCCATGTGGTATCTCAATGTTGGAAAAAGCAAGCAGAGGAATCAAAAAAAGAGGAGTCAGCATAGGGAACAAGGCTCCCTGTGCTGACCTACCTCAGGTGCCTCAGTCAAAACCTATTGATTCTTCTACCGATTGTTATGTGGTATCTGCTCCTGGTGAGCTTGATACCCCTGATGAACTATCCAACAAAGACACTATTTCTGCTTATGCTTCTTCTTCTACTTCTACTTCTAATAAAATGATTAATCCCTCGGTGTTTTCTATCCCAAAATTTGGCACTGATGTGACCTGGGTGGAAGTCATTGTGCATAAGGTAAAAGTTTTGGCTATCATTGATATGGGATTGCCCATCAATGTAATCTCATCCAAACTTATGAAGAAGATCAATTTGGCGCCAGACTTGAACCATTTTCAAGACTATGGAACCACTGGACCTTCCTACAAAAAATCTATTGGAGCCTATTCCTCTCTTCCAATGCGCTTTGGGAAGCTGGTTGTGTTGGCCTCTGTAGTGGTATTGGATAACAACTGCTATGATCTGCTATTAGGAACTAAGTTTCTCATCAATTTTGATGCAATCATCATTCTTAAGGACAAATACCTATTTTTTAAGGGTACCAGGTACCTTTAATTCTACATGATGTTCCTAATACCAAACAATGAGCTTGCTAGTAGTCTGAAACCCTTCCATGAGCTGAAATCAAAAATATGGCAAACTTAAGTGACGTGTCTACTTACTGGAATACCCCACTTCTATCTCATGGCTCGAATACTGAATCCTGGGTCTAAGGAATATACTTTCGCCTCCGTCAGTTTGTGCCACTGAGAGAATGCCGCTATATTTTAACTCTCCAATTACCATTCCCCCTAAAGCTCAAGTCATCATTGATAAGAGAGTTCAAGTATTTGTACCCAGTGATCATGTGTTAGAGATCTTCAGTAATCCAAATCCTTCTCATTTGGAGGCTTTACCTTGCCCTGGTATACTTGATCCTGCCTATGATGGAACTGCTATAGTTCTATTGGCTAATCTCACTTCTTGACCAATGCGATTGAATCACAATAATTTCCATCACCTATGTGAGGCCTACTCCCATAAGTGACTTATTGTCCGTCTCAGGATGTGGAGATCTACATGAATTTGGGCTGGAAGATCCCCCTATCATTGTTATAATTAACGTCAAATTTGGGGATTCACTCACTTCAGAACAACAGCTGGAAGCTGAGGCTCTTATTGAAGAATATGCGGATATCTTTACTCAAGGTCCTGGAGATTTTGGCCTAATGAAAGAGGTACAGCATCAGGTTAAAACTGGGGATACTCCCCCTATCCAAGCTTGACCATATTGCAAATCCAAAGTTGAGGAGGCTCAGGTCTCAGTGAAGCTGAAGCAGCTTCTCAATGCTGGACTATTAATGCCTTCTAAAAGTCCCTGGGCTTCCCCTCTACTACTCATCCAGAAGAAAGATGGGGGCCACCAAGTGGTTATGGACTATCAGTGACTCAATGCTGTTACTCAGAAGGATTCTTATCCTCTTCCTTATATAAACGATTCCTTAAGGCTATTGTCTGGGTCCCATTATCTTGGCTATGGACCTTGCAAGCGGTTATTGGCAAATTAATCTTGCCCCAGAAGACTGTCAAAGGTGCTTTGATCTCTAGTGAGGAGCTATTTGAGCCTACACTTATGCCTCATGGGCTTTGCAATGCCCCTGCTACGTTTCAATAAACCGTGGATAGCTTGTTTGGGGATTTTGAGCTTTCTCGTGTTTTAGTTTATCTAGATGATTTTATTGTTTTTTCACGCACTTTTAACGAGCATTTGGCTCATTTGAAGGAAGTTTTTGGCCAACTGCATCATGCCTCTCTTAAGCTTAAATCATCGAAGTGTGCGTTTTTTAAAGCTAAAATGGATTTTTTAGGGCATAAGGTTAATTGCAAGGGTATTTTACCCTTATCTAATAAGGTACAAGCTATTTTGGACATGCCTGTTCCCAAAAGCTTGCACGATATCCAAGTATTTTTTAAAAAATGGTTGGGCATTACCAACTATTATTTCCCATTTTGTGGAAATTGCAGAGCTGCTAGTCTACTTTTTACATAAGGAAGTTCCCTTTGTATGGGAAGAATCCCAGCAGCAATCCTTTGATCTGTTGCGCCAAGCCCTAATGAGTGCACCTATCTTATCCCATCCTGACTTTTCCAAACCCTTTATTCTATTTACTGATGCCAGTGATATTGCTATTGGAGCCATTCTGGCTCAACATGATACCAATCTGGTCGATCACCTCATCGCGTACTATAGTAAAACCCTGTCTAAGGCCAAACGCAATTATAGCATTACTGAGAGAGAATGCCTCTCTGCTTTGGCCGCTATCAAGCATTTCCACCCCTATCTATATGGCAAGAATTTCACTATTGTGACGGATCACGCTTTCCTGAAGTGGTTGCAACAATTGAAGGATCCTGATGGGCGCTAATCCAGATAGGCGTTAAAGCTACAAAATTACAATTTTACCATTCAACATCACGCTGGGGCTATACATCAAAACGCTGATGGCCTTTCTCGATTGCCTATCTTAACGTTATTCTCTGCAGAGGAGGATCACATTTATGATCTGATTGGTAGACCTGAGCTCTGGTTTCATGAATCTAAGGATGTTATCTCGAAATTACAATCCTTAACTGAAGACACTCAGGTCAAAGAAGGTTCACTATACAAAAAGTCAGGATCTAAGTGGTTGCCTTTTATTCATCCTTCTGCGAGAACTGATACTATCATGGAGGCCCACCAAACTGTAGGCCATGGAGCTGTCGCTAAGACCCTCCAATGGTTAAAAAATCATTGTTACTGGGATAACATGCTAGAATCCGTACATGATGTGCTAGAGTTGTGCCTTAAATGCCAACAACAACGTGGTGGAAATCTGATGTTCCAACACCAAATTATAGGATCTTCCAAACCCTTCTCTGCCATGAGTATTGACATGGTAGATCCTCTCCCTACAGCCACCTATGGACATCGATTTATTCTATTAGCTATTGATCATCTCTTTAAATGAATAGAAGCTATCTCAGTCTCCACGGTCACTGCCAAGGCTACGGCATCTTTTCCTTTTAAACAAGTTTTCACCAGGCATGGCAGCCCAAAGTCCTGTTATCAGATATTGGGACCAATTTCATATCTCAGGTGGTAGCTGAGCTTACCAAATTAATGGGTACCTACCAGTCATTCATATCCCCATATAATCCTTCCACTAATGGTGCCATTAAATGAGCAAACGGTACCCTCATAGACATTCTTTTAAAGATGGCTTCCAATGATCCTAGTAGGTGGAACCTTTACTTACCCAGTGTTATGTTAGCTTACAAAGTTAGCTACCATCGCATTATTGAAATGTCTCCATTTAAAGCTTTATATGGTCAGGAACCTATCCACCCTTCAAGTGTACAACCTATACTTGAAGAAGCCACCCCGCAAACCACTGATTTAGCAATGAGGAGACTGGATGATGAAAAAATCTGATTATAAGCATTAGCTTCAAGTTCTCTTGCCACTACCATCTTGAAGGAAGGAACCTGGACCAATGCTAGTAGACCTACATTACCAGAATATCAAGTCAGAGACCTTATAATATTCTACCACCATAGGCTGGGAGGAAGAATTCATAAACTGGACCCCTTATGGGCTGGTCCTTACCGTATTATCTATCATTGGGGTGTTGAATACTCCATTGCCTCTATTGATACTGGTACTGTTATCAATAGAGTGCATAGTAGGTTTCTTCACAAGTATGTGCCCCTAGGCAAGATCTTGAGGGGGGCACTGTTGGAGATACAACTAAGATGA
This sequence comes from Massospora cicadina, assembly GCA_022478985.1. NCBI lineage: Eukaryota > Fungi > Entomophthoromycota > Entomophthoromycetes > Entomophthorales > Entomophthoraceae > Massospora > Massospora cicadina. Next base: position 690 of record JAKSZP010016592.1, on the reverse strand, counting down.
CTGAAAGTACTCTAGATCGAGATTTAATATCTCAGTCTAATAAGATGGAGAAATCTAAAACACATATTTCCAATTCTCTAATTAACTGAAGAAAGACTCTTCAGAGTTATTGACCTTCTACAATGGGTGAATCTAATCAACCCAAAGAAACTCAGAAATTTGAGATGGTCAAGCAATTAAAAATGACTAATCTTTTCAAAGGGGCTAGGCCTCATTAAAAAGGTCAAACACATATAACTAGAGCTCTATTAGATATCATCATCATGAATATTATAATAATAATGATAATCAACAATATTGGTCCTCTGGTAGAAAAGATCTTACCTTGGGTGAATCAAGGAAATCCTTGTGAAGAACCACTAAATTCTTCCTATAAATATCTTTGGTTTTTAATTATTATAGTACCTCAATTCTTGTCTCATGTAGCCTAATTTTGGTCTATTTTCATCCAAGTTTCTGTATTTCTGATTGGAATCAACTATAGCAATGGAACTAATATCTTTATTGCAATTGTGTCAATCTTTGCTAGAACCACGGAACTAATAAGATTGTAGCCTTCATCATGCCTGGTTATAGTAAATTCTCATAAAATTTATAATACTGCTCTTCTCCTTAAGTTCAGTATAAATCGGAGCTGACAAAACTGTGTAAAGAAGTCTCATCTTCATGAATGCATAAATAAACTCAATA
>JAKSZP010016591.1:0-27599 GCA_022478985.1 Massospora cicadina | reverse complement strand
GTTAAAAAGCTCTCAGTATGATTTTATCTCAGAGGTCAACGCTATACTTATGTTATATTCAGTTTAAACTCCCACCCCAATTAACACATGGGCTTCTGCTGAGAATTGATAAGCAAACACAGTGAGGGTCTCGTTATGTTAAAATCCAACGGTTAAGAACTCAGCCTTCTGTTGCACCATTTTTGAAGTTCCTCCAAACAACCACAGCACAGTATCCTTCACTTTTTGATAGGTAATGGAACTGTTGGTAAGATAGCAAGTAACTTGGTTGGCGCTTCCAACATCCAAAGTGGACATTAGTAATTTGGCTTCATGCCGATCTGAAGCTCCTTCTACTTCAAACTCAAATTTTTTAAAGAATCCAGGGATGTTTCCATCGCAGTCAAATGGAGGCAGCTTGTTGATACAACATTCTTGCAGAAACTCTTTTTTCCATTCAAGCACAGCGTCTAGGGCAAGCTTGAGTTCTGCATATTCAACAGTTGCAGTATGTTGAAATGATTCCTTAGTAAAGCAAGCCGGATATGACATGAATAACGACTGAGGAAAGCTTATAAGTCTATGTGATTGATCAATGGGCCCCCTGTAGTGAGCACCACTGTTATAAATTTGGCGTTTCCGTTGAGATACACCTTAATCAATATTGCGCAGGGTTTGACCCACTCAGCAATAGGACCAACAGTATGAGGATCGTTGCCCTTGAAACAACAGAAATAGAATTTTGTTTAATAATATAGAGCACTTGCCCCCACTATACTTCTTTATTTATTATAATAAACCCAGCTGATCCTCACTGTTTCGCCCACTCTTAAACTATTAACAGCCTACCATCCTTGATCATCTCATCCTGCTTGTATTGTAGCAACTTCAGATGGTACCACTTTCATGGCTTATTAATTCACTTTGACATATCTCATTGGTTCTGCTAATTCTTCATTTGTTATTCCCAATCACCCAATTCATCCAATTTCCCAACAGCCCAATATCACCTCATTTTGAGGCACTCGAATTAATCATACTCATAACAACTTGGTGGATTCCATCTGTTCTACCATATCGACTTAGGGCTTATTATCCAGTCATATAAAATTACGACATGCTGTAAGCTCCTTAAGACACAGTGCTCTGTGTCCTCGCAGTCCCATATAATACTCTGTGATCCATATCCAGCTTCAGCGGAAGCCTAGCCATAAGCTTGGTAGAAATTATATTAACTGGGGCACCAGCATATATGATAGATTGGATTTTTGGGTTCTGAACAAAAATGTCACCTTAGGTGCACTCTGAATAAGAATAACCATTGGTGTTTATTATATGAACGTCCAAAGGATTTTTGTTACCAAGGAAGGAGTATATGCCTATACTGACATGAGGATACTCCTGAGCGATTCTTTTGACTGGGGTAGCTATGTTAACCCCCCTAGGGAGGCGACGTGCATTAAGGGTCCCGCATTACTTATGCCATTTTGTTCCAGGATCTGCCATGCGTATGGCTTCTGCACATCACAACGGAACTCAGATCTTAAGGGGGAATAATCACTTTCTTGAACGGAGGCTGAGGTATCTGACAGAAGCTGTTGGTATAACAAGTTGTCAGGCTGAGTTCCGAGTCCAAAATAAAGAGACTCTTGAGAATTGTTAGGGACAATTAAAATTGAGTTAGCGGAGGTAGAGCATCCCAACTCAACTTTGCTTAAGCTCTTCCCTGATTGATCATTCAAGATGGCAATGCATACACCTGTTAGTTGTCTGAGCAATTAACCGCATAATGCCCTTTTTTTCCTCATGAGAAGCAAGCATTCATAAAGAGCTCAGGTCAATAGTTAGCAGTGGAAGGACCAGGTCGAAAATTAACTGAAGTATTGAAAGATCAGGGACGAGGCAGCTGAGCGTACATAGGGTGAAAAGGACCGCATATATACAAGGTGGTCACGTATTTCCTAACGGCTTACAATTCATTTATTTCTGTCCATATCCTGAGGAAGATGCTGCGGAGAAAGCAGAACCTTCCACTCTACATTGGGAGCACAGAACGTGGCAGAGAAGCGACATAATGTGTTCACGATTTTAATAAGCCCCACATCTTCATCCAGAACGTGAGACATAACATTATGCAATTCACAGTATGGTTTGACTGCCGCCATCATCACTATGCCTATGTCCTCAGCGAATAAATTGTTGGCTCATATTAACACATGCACTTCTGCCAAAAATTTCTCAGCAAACTCCAACAGGGACTCGTTTTATTGGAACTGTAGGGTCAGGAGTCAGCCTTCCATTGAGCCATCTTAGCCACACCCCTAGACAGCTAGAGAACAGTCACTTTTACCTCTTGATAAGATACTGAATTATTTTGGAGGTAACAGGTAACTTGATCAGCGCTCTCCACGTCCAAAGTGGACAGCAACAGTTTTGCTTTCCAATGATCTGAGGCCCCTTCCACGGCGAATTAAAATTTGTTTAAAATAACTGTGCATATTCCCATCACGACTATAGGGTGGTAACTTCTTGATCCAAACACATTCGCCTTGCTCCGGGCTCCAACCACGAGGAACATCTGAATTAGGTTCCAAATGACTGGAGAAACATCCCCTTATGAACTATCATAGGGATGAGCGGTTGGAGGCAAATCCGCTGAATTGGACTCAAAAGAAGTTGGGTTGAAAGGAGGGTCTGCTGCAACCCCTGAGGGGTACTCACTGGCTGATCCTTAGTATATCTCTCCCGACTTGCCACTGACTGCACCTTTTCTCCCTGTTCCAGATTGTTCAGCAACATGTTCATCAATTATTTATTTCAATTTAATTAAGTAACACTGACACCGGCTGTCTTGCAACTCCTGTTGAAGCGTCTCATACTAATTTTGCAACTTGCAATGGAATTCTCATTCAGAGTCCAGCTTACGATCCATTGCCTGAAGCCATGAGAGAACGTCCTTCATTGTGCTTTGCATTCTTGCGTGCTGCCAGCCAGTGGCATGCGCTTGTCAGTTGGCGTCATCTACTTGAGTAATGAGGGCAGCTTGCTCTCACACCTGCTCCTCGTTGGCCCATTGAATGGTATCCAACTGAACTCATATATCCGCATACTCTACCATCTTGATGAATGGAAGAGTAATGTCTCAACTGCGCTCATCATGAATAACAATTTCCAATTGTGTAACCTGAACACCAACTGGTGATATTCAGGGGACGTTGACAAAGAGATGAGCGCATTGTTAGCCATCAGCTGATTACTCCACTTGATGCAAAGTTGACTGAATTCAGCAGCCAAGGAGTCAATGTGATCCACATCTGCCGCACTGCCAGGGTTACCCTTTCCCTAATCTGAGCTATCATGGTTTCAAGCGCTTCTGCCTATTCCACCAGGTCTGTCATAAAATTCTCGTTTTTGCAACTCAATGTGGTTACATCCTGAATCCATTCCCTTTAATAAACCAAGCCAATCCAACAGTTCCCGTATCACTCTAGGTATTTCCTTATTCAACTGCAGAACCAAATTGTCCAATTGATGGTGGACATCTCCAACACAGTGGTACAACTGTACCAGCACCCCCTGCACCTCCAAAAAAGAGTGATCAAGTTGGTCAAGTAGAAGGTGAATATCATTCTGCTGCGTTTGAATGAACCGCATGACGTCCCCAATCTCAATATTGTGGTGGGCCAGCACATGCAGTAGCAGGCAGATTGATGGCTGCACGTATGTGACTAAATATTTTTCAGTCCTGTGGGTACTAAGCTGACAAGACAACACCATGGTAGTCACGTAAAGATAGGAAATATACAATGCATAGCAGGTTTCTTGGTCCTGTTGATTGTAGAATAAACTCAAGGCATGCTCCATTGCCTCATCTTCATAGAGTTAATACCCCTGAAGAAGCCATTCTATAATGTTCTGCAGCTGCTGGGGGGTCACTTTTGTAGAACAACCTTTTTGATCCGCCGCCAACTTAGACAAGTTTCTAACTGCAAATCGATCATAGAATCTTCATTGCCCGGCTCTGTCACTTTGAAAAGTGCCAGTTTATTGTTGGATGCTTCCCTAGCTTCCTTGGCATATTGAGCATGAAATCCAATCTGGTTTTGGCATAATGAGTGAGGGCTCTCCATTTTGCCCTAGTGCTAATAAGCTACAGTTGACCAGTGGCCCCCTGTAGTGAGAACCACTGCTGATTTTTTGGCATAATGGTTTGATTCTGCTGAGCTTGTTTACACAGGGTATTAGCCACTGAGCAACCAAATCGGACAATATGTGAATTGCTACTCTAGTAAAAACCATTAAATAATATATGGAGCAATTGTCTCAATGACACTTTATTATATTCTAATAAATGCAGACTTATTTGCTAACTACTAAAACGCCTCCTCATCTCAATCTTCCGCTCAACTTTTATCTCAGTATTCCAAGACAAATGTATCCTCTACTTAGTAATCTCCTATTTTTTCCCTTTTTAGGATTTTTTGTCTGTCTCAAGGTTCTGGTAGAATTCCCTCAATTTACCAAACAATCAATGCTTTGATTGATTCTCTTTATATCCATATAACTTTTTAGTTTTAATATTGAGACTCACCTCGACTCTAATTTTTAATCCACCAGATTGTATAGCTTATCATCTACTTATATCGGTTTCTCAACAGTGATATTGGAGTAAAACATATGGATTCATAACTTCAACGATTTGTGCATCCTGCCTTACACCAACTCATGCAGTTGCTCGCCCTCCATCACATGGAAATGCAGTGACAGTTAGGATTGACCCACCATGTTCACTCCCAGCTCCTTGAGTTATATGACGCCACCTCTAGTTTTAGCCAAGATAATTGAGAAACCACTAAGAGCAACCATCAGGAGATAAATAACTTCCAACGCCACCTTGCCCAAATTGATACTGGAGTCGTTTGATACTTGCAGAATAAATTTGCCAGCATATGGTCCAATTACCCACTGGTATGGACCAATGAGTGGATTTTATCTTATCCACCCTCCTTAATCAAATTTCCAAAGATCGCCAAGCAACTGATTATCATCTCATTGATTTATTCAGCTGTATCCAGCAGCTAAGCGAACGACTTGCAATGATACCAACTCCAGAAGTTATGGCGCAACATGAGGCCCTCAGTGGAGAAGGACCCAATGGAAGAGAGGGAGAACAAGGCCCCCCTGGGCTTGGAAGTCCCTGGGGTCCTCCAGGCGCCTCCTCATCTGCTAGATCCTTTTTCAATGATGACCATGAAGCCTGACTTAAAGCTTTTGTATGACAGCTGTTACTGGTGGCCAGAGGAGCTGAAATAACCATCAAGGGGGAACATCTGGATACTGAGTGTCCTTCCCTCCTTATACAACCACTATTCAAAGATTTCTGGTACCTGCACCAATCGGGTTGATTCCCAAAACCAAGCAAATCAGCACATCAAGTGGATTATTACCCGACTCCAAACATTTAAATAAAAACAAGATGCTCTCTATAAACAAATTTGCTCAACAGTCCGAAGAGATCAAGAGTCTACGCCACTTTTGGATTCTAAGGCCCCATAAACACATCAATGAATGCTACGCCACCATTCAGGATGAAATGGACGAGATCAGCCATCAGTTTTTTAGGGCTATCCCGCCTACTAATATAGGCACCACAGAGCCCAGTGACTCAGAACAGCTGCTCTCTCCTGCCATTTATGTCCTCTCCAAACTCAGTGTATATTTCAAACCTAACTTTAAAGAGAAGTATGTCCCTGAGGCTGAGACAATTCAGTAGTACCTCTTTGAATATGAGTGTGCAATGGAGCCAGCTACTGACTGACAAAATTGTCAGCATATACAAACCTGTTTGGATGGCAAGGTATGAGAAATTAAGATGCCTTATTTCATGACATGCACCATGTGGGCAGCCATTAAAGAGGTCCTTATCAAAGATTTTGGCAGTACTTAACCCTTTATAACTGTAAGCAGGCTTATGTGTATCCATTCGTGATGAGGAGAGACTCCTATTGAATTTGTGGAGCGCTTCTATCATGAGATGCAGGCGTTAGATTCCTGTGACCGGGTTACCTTGGATGATGCCAAATCATCTGTTACCGCTTTCCAACACAGTACCAACCTGGCACTATATTTCCAGAACACCAAAAAGAATTTTAAATCCATCCTTGGCATTAGGGAGTCAATAATTGAATTGCCAAGCCAGAAGTATGACAAGCTCCAATTAAGGGTAACCAACCCAATAACCATGCTGTTGGGCACTTTCAGAGATCTAAGCCCCGTTCTGACCCATGCTCATATTGCGGAATCTTTGGCCACTAGGAAAGTTCCTGTTAGAAGAAGCAAGCTGATGAGTTGGGAAAAGTGGAGTCAGCTTAGGGTGTGAGGCACCCTCTGCTGATGATGCAACACTTCAACCTTAACCTTCTGCCACTCCGCATGCTGAGTCTAGTGTTCTCTAAAAACCTGATTAATTGGACGTTCTAGATTTCATGACCTTTAATAAAGACTTAACTTACTCTTACTCTGCCTTTTACAGACCGCTCCCTCCAGGAATCTCTATTTACTTGATTCCCTACTTTGGCACTAAAGTTACTCAAGTAGAGTCATTGTCCACAAGGTGAAGATCTTGGCCATGATTGACACTGGTTCCCACATGTTAAAATTAGGGCGCTGGATGGTTTCTCGCTTCTGGCCCTAGATTCTAACTGCACAGATTCTTGGATCCTTGCGTTGATTGATTTGATAAACTGGAGCAATAATAGTATGAAGACTATTGTTATTGTTGATTGCCCAAAAGCCACGTTGAGTGAAAAGTACAACGCTAAACTGGTTCTTCTTCCTCTTGAAGATATTCTGGTGCTGTTAGGGAACAATTTCCCTATTCTCTTCACGCAGAGCCAAGTGGAGATTTGATAAAAACAACATAAGGATATCTGATCCTTGCACTCTTCTCTCAAGAGTAATGTTAAACAACCAATGTTTAACAACTTATTTAAAATAAAGTTTTAATATGATTTTATTAAGGAATTATTGTGAGTTTTTATAGTTAGAATTGGCATACAACTTTTCAGCTGTCCACTGGGAATTATTTGTGCTCCTATACTGGGTGACCCTCAAGTGTTAGGCACCAAATCTCGTTGTATACTGTTGCCTTAAATTTCTTAGGCAGCGGAATCCTTGGATGTTCAGCGACCAAACAATTGGTATTAGGGACTCAAAACCAATTGTTTTGGCTGATGACGATCCTTCTCTCTTCCTACAGCGTTTGAACAATTTGGTAGTTTTTTGACGACTCCCCATTCATTTCACTCTGAATAATTCCCTACAATTCAACTATCAGGTGTTGCTCCCATATCAAATTATTGCTTGATTTTGTCAGGGATGATTGCTGACAATAATTCATCAGTTGGAAACCTCCAATATCATTGAGGATGATGCCTGACGATAATCCTATCAGTCAGCTGCTGTTGCCAATCCTATACAATTATAACTTAATTGTAAAATTTGTTAATCGGTTAAAATGTTGGATTATGTGGTCATCTCAAATTCCAACACCACATCAACTTCATTTCCTCTCAGATGGTCAAGAGGATAGATGTTGCACCAGGAAAGAATCACTCCCTAGATTATGGAATGGTGGGCCTCATTGTACCCATCCCTGGGAGCTTACTCCCCCTTGCCTCTTTGATTTGGCTCTCTGGTTGTTATGGCTCCCGCCATTGTGATGGAAAATGACAGTGACGGCTTTCTTGTTGATACCCAGTTTCTAGTTAAATTCAAGACTCTTTAAGTCACAAAACTTTCATACTTTTCTATCTTAGGGTACCACATTCCTCTGGTTGTGAAGGACTTTCCTAAGGAGAAAGGAAAGAGAAAAACCCGATGCCCCTTTTTTGAACACCTGGAATGCATTGACCGGCTAGAGTATCAGGTAATTCAACCAAAAACCAAGCTGCCGCCATCTCTCACAGAGCCTATGGAAGAATTGCTTGTGCATGCGCCTGCCTCATAGTCATAACGCTTTAATCTCAGATCCTAGTGGAGACTGGTCTCCAAGTTTCTATACGCTGGACCACTTATAGGAAATTCAAGGAGAGAGCAATATAACTATCTGTGAACCCCTTACTTGTTATGAAGTGCTATATCCTGCTTACCAGGGCTATTAACTGTCCTAATGGATATATGTACTGATCACTCAATGAATTTTTATTTGGAAGAGACATTTCGCATATTATGTGGATGTTGCCCATTGACCAGATTGAGTCTGTCCAAGGATGTGAAGATCTGCGAGACTTAAAAATGATGCGAATTTTATGATAGCCCAAGTTAAGGTGGAATTCAGTGACACTCACTTTTGAACAACAATAGGCTGAAGCCCTAATCTAATAGTATGCTGATATATTCTCCTCTGGCCCAGAGGGTTTTGGGATGATGAAGGGGTGTAACATCAAGTGCTGACTGGCGATGCCCCTCCAATTTTCACCCGCCTCTATCAGAAGTCTAAAGTTGAGGAAGCCCAGTTCACAAAAGAATAAGACAACTTATGGATGCCAGTTTGCTAAAACCATCCCAGAGTCCCTGGGCCACACTATTGTTTCTTGTGCGGAATAAGATGGAGGGCATCGTGTAGTAATGGACTAATGCCGGCTAAATGCCATTACTTGGAAAGATAGCTACCCGCTATCTAGTATTGATGACTCCTTATGCCTCCTTGCCAGAAACCAATTCTTCTTCGCAATGAATCTTACCAGTGGGTACTGTCAAATAGAGCTTTCACCAGAGGACTGAGAAAAATTCATTCTTATAGCGAGTAGAGGAGTAATTAAACCCACTTACATGCCTCAGGGGCTTTGTAACGCCCCATCAACTGTCCAGTGGGCCATGGACTGCCTGTTGGGAGAACTAAAGATGTCATGAATGCTGGTCTACCTGTATGATTTAACTTTATTTTCGCACATGTTTGACCAGCACTTGGACAACTTGAAGGGAGTATTTGGATGGCTACGCTCTACTGCGTTGAAGTTAAAGCTCACCAAATGTTGTTTCTTTTAGACTGAGATGAAATTTTTTGGTTATAAGGTCACCCAGGAAGGAACCTCGCCCTTGCCTGAAAAGGTGACCGCTATTGAGATGACTCACCTAGCAGTTTGTGTGACATTCAGGTCTTTCTTGGCATGGTTGGGTACTACTGACAATTTATAATGCATTTTGCCAAGCTTGCTAAGCCAATAACCTATCTCCTCCATAAAGAAGTTCCTTTTCGATGGGAAGATTCTAGCAGCAGCCATTTGATGTCTTAAGTAGAGCCCTGACTACAGCCCCTATTATGGTACATCCTGAGCTCAATAAACCCTTAATTCTATTTACTGATGATAGTGATGTGGCTGTGGGGCCATTCTGGCTCAACTAGACGCAAGCCAAGATAATCACCACAGCTTAATTTAGTAAGACGTTAATCAAGTGAAATTAAATTATAGCATAACCAAATGTGAGTTTGTAGCCGTGTTATTGGCCATCAAACATCTCAGTCCTTTTCTGTATTGGAAATTATTTCACCTGTATTGATGGACCATGCCTCACTATGGTGGTTACACAAGATGAAAGACTTGGATGGACGATTTCCCAATGGGCCCTTAAGCTCCAGAATTATGACTTCTCAATAGTCCACCGCATGGGGATGTTACTCTAAAACGCTGATGGGTTGTCCCGATTGCCTATCCTGGCCCTTTATGCTTCCAAAGGGGACTGGATCTATGAGCTCTTTGTGAAACTGGAAGAGTGGAGCCATGATCTGTCAATGATGTAACAACGCTTAAAGCAGATGGCTTCTCAGACTCAAGTCAAAAATAGATTGTTATATAATCAAGTTTGGACCATTTGGCTACAATATGTTCATCCCTCTACTTGGACAAAATCCGCTCTGGAGGCTCATGTTGCCATGGGGCATGGCGCAGTGAAGAAAAACTATTAATGGCTGAGAGACTGCTGCTACTGATAAGGAATGATCAAGACATTCCAGGATGTTGTTAAATTGTGTTTCACTAGTGCCAATCAGAAACTGCCTCATCCTCTAAACTAGCATCATGTCATGGGTACCATGGCCCCTTTTTCCATGGTTGGCATTGACGTTATTGTACCCCTACCTACAGCGATGTATGGTAATCTTTTTACATTCTTACAGTTAATTACTTTACAAAATGAGTAAAGGCTATCTCAGTTACTTCACCAACTTCCAAAGCAACTGCATCCTTCTTGCTGAAGTAGTTCTTCAGTCACCACGGCAGTCCCAAGGTGCTTCTATCCAATAGTGGTACCAATTTTATTTCCAGTTTGGTTGCCAATCTTAACTTTCTAATGGCACTTATCATTCTTTTACAACACCTTATCATATGGCTTTTAACGGAGCTATAGAACAAGCAAATGATTCTTTAGTTGCCATACCTCATAAGATGGCTTCTTCTGATGCTTCAAGATGGAACGAATACTTACTAGCGGCTTTATTAGCATATCATGTTAGCTATCATTGAAACATTCAAATGTCACCTTTCTGAGCCCTTTATGGCTGAGAGACCGATTTTGCCCTCTAGTGTGCAGCTTATATTTAAAACTTCCACACCAGAAACCACTGACTTAGTCATGTGAATATTGGTTGACAAACTGTTTAGGCTACAAGCACTGATCGCTAGATCCATGCAAACTATTTGATAAAGAGAAGCTGATCAATGGAACGCTCGGCGTTTGATCCTTCCTGAGTTACAATTAGGGGACATCATCCTATTTTACCATCACTGGCCTGGGGACAAATACATAAACTTGATACTCTGTGGTCAGGTCCATAGAGGTAATTTAATTTTGGGGTCCCAAATATTCAATTGCTTCTGTAAAGTTAATTGCCATTGTAAATTGGGTACATGCTAGATTCCTTCAAAATTATGTCCCTTTTTGCAAGATCTTGAGGGGGGCATAGTCAGAAATCAGGAGAATATGAAGGACCTGAGCGAGATTAGAACATGTCCCAAGTTGCAACTTAAGTATAGAAGCTCCACCAATCTAATGAGCATTGAGATCAACTCAAATAATGAAATCTCAAATGGGCGAAAGTAAACTCAACTTCTGGAAGGATCCGCTGATCTTACTAATAAGGCACCCTGTCAGCTGGTGAAGATATTGCCACTTGGAGGTCCCCAGAATTGGCCGCCCTGGCAAAAGAGAGTCAGATTAAAAGGAATTCTACAGCACCTGTCACATTATCAAAGAGGTCTCCTTACCTTACTTGTTCCCAATTATCATGTCAAGTTTTCCATAGAAAACCCTGAATATCTTTACGGCTTATAAGTATCTAATTTGATTGACGAAGATAACTTCAGATTTCCTTGTATTTTTAACTATTTTTTATCTTGCCTGTTTTTGTACAGAAGACCTTGCCTGTTCAAAGTGAACAGAGTAGTTTCAACGATGAATTTCCATTGAGAGATTGCCTTAGAAAACTCAATCCCTAAGAGATTCCACTGGAACCACGTTTAACTAATAGTCTAACAGCCATTGAAGGCCCTGGACTTTGGAGTGGACGACAAAGTCCTACAGTCACTACCCTGATAGATGAAGTTACTAAAGAATAACCCAAAAACTAGAGTGGATATTATGCAGTTCCATAAAAGAAATAGTTCTTGGGCTTTCATATATTCATTTATTCAAGGTAAGCTGACAAGATGATGGACATTATCAATGCTCAAACGAGATAAAACTTAAAAATAAAATAAAATAAAATAAAATAAAGTTGAAAAAGACAGTTGGGTAAACTCAAACTGACATGAAATTAAAGCAAAAACACCCCAACCAAGTCAGAAGCGGAAATTGCTATACATCCACGGCAGTGGGTGAAGGGGGATCAGGAGGCTCTTCTTCATCATCTGTTGGTAACATGAAATGGCACAAAGCTGATAGCACTGGCGTGGGAGCATCATGGAAATGGGATGGAGATAACAAAGAGGTGCTTGCAACTCAATGTATGCGATGAGGAGGGTAGAAATGTAGGTTGTAAGTGCTTTTTCAGCCTCAAGGCGTAATTTAGGTAGTTTGGCAATGTTTACGAAGTTGTTGCGGGCAATGCAGGTCTTTGGGCCAAACTTTTGTGACTGCCGCAATTTTTTGAACTGCTGAATTTGCCAACTGATAGTAACGGAGATGTTCTTTTTTATGTTTTAGGAGCAGGGTACTAGGTAGGATAGGAGGTGGCAGGCCCGTAGCCAGTACTTCAATTGATTTTGCAATGGCTTTATGGGGAGGGCAATATTTAGGGGAGGCAACTACCTCTTCATCTAATTGGTGGTCACTTTTGAATGGGGTGGCATTAGGTCGAGGCACATATAGGCGTTTTGGAAATTAGGCTGCATATTCAGTGTTGAGGTACATTTTGAATGGAGGAGGACCAGCTCATCCAGATTCTGGGATAAACTCACCCAATTCATCAACCTCAACCATTTAATCCCATGGATTTTAGTTGAAGTTGATTGGGCTTTTGCATATGAGTGATCTGTGGCGTGTGGCTGGGAGGATGGTTTAGAGCTTACTGTAGTCCATTCTGGCTCCTGATTGGTGGGTTTGGGAGAAGAGGTTCATTGAGGTAATTTTTGGTTGGTTGCTCAGTGATTTCTGTAGCTACCACCTTGGGGGAGGGAGAGGATAGTGCCTCATTCAAAAATGTAATTGGATTGGCTATGGGATCACTATGCAAAGAGTTGGGTGTGGGTGCCACGGCTTGGAATATGGATGGTCAGCGCCATTTTGAAAGGTCCAGTTTAAAAAAGGTAGGGCAGATGGTACGCCCTCCATCCACTCAGCCCAAAAAGGATGGTCTGGGGCAGAGGTGATAATGGTGCAAGGGGGATTGAGAGGGCTATTTCTGTTGATACTGGACAAATAGTCACGAAGGCGTGGGGGCCTGTGAGGTGGGTGGTTCCATTGGGAACCACAAATTGTATTATGGGATTGGAACCATATTCCAATAATCCAGCAATAATTTCAATAATTAAAATTTTGGGTGGTAGGTGGGTAGGGAGGCCCGCGAACTGAACCACAAGAGTGGTATCAGTGGGCAACAGGTACAAGTATTTGGGAGGGGTTTCCTGGAACAACAGGGGGATGGTAACTGCTACTGCAGCATCAGCTTCACTTGATAAGCGAAGATCAAAATACCCCTTGAAGGGACAGAAAGTTGATGAAGCCTGCAGGCTGCATAACTTTTAGGCAGATGGCAAGTAAAAAATAGACTGGCCTACCAGCCTGAGTGCCGAAGCATCCAAGTGGTGGACCAGAATGCCAGGGGCACTGCTGCTGTATGACAGATATGGAACTAGAAGAGAACTTAAGTCACAACTGATAAAAACGGAAATTTGGGGGGGTGTTTTTATTGAGAACTTTAAGGAAAGAGAATAGACCAACAATTTTCTCAGGGTGATGCGCCTGATTAAATAGTCATTGATTTTAAGGGAAAGTAAGCCGGGATTGGGTTTCACAAATTTGACCTGAGTGGTGAACTATTTGGGAATAGGCGGGTTAGTTCCCTAGGGACCAGCATTGCAAAATTCAGCGATGAGCTGATTTTTGGCTCGGTTCAACCTAAATGGTGAACTATTTGGAAATGGGCTGGTAAGTTCTCTGAGGACTGACATCGCTAAGTTTGGTGGCAGGCTGAGTTGCGGTCAGGTCAACCTAAGAGGTGAACTTATTTGGGAATAGGAGGGGTAGTTCCCTGGGGGTCAACATCACAAGATTTAGTGACAAGCCAAGTTGCAGTCAGTGGTATTTCATCAGGCGCAATGCCTGATTTTCTGGCAGGATGCTGCCTATTGGGGGTGATTCCTGATGGATTTGGGAGGAGGCAAGATTTTGATCATCGTGTAAACTGAATTTGCAACCGTTGGGCATTCCGGCCAATAGCTCAACCTTCATACCTTTTTGACCATTTGAAATCTGAGTATCTGGCTGATTGCTTCTTGAATTAGTTGCAATTAATTCTATTTTGGTGATCTCAGCGCAGATTTTACTTAATTCATTGTAACAGTTCTGCTGAGGAGAGTGCAAGTACTGAAAGTGGGATCCAAAGCTGATGGGCTATTTTCCAGCTTTTGTCTACCACGCGAGCGAGATTGCCCTGAGTAACAAAGGGTATAGCCATCCTCTTTGGTATTTTCTTGCTCAGGAACAGAAGGATGGCCCGATTAATGCCCAGCGGATGTTCTTCAGGACTTACATAACAGCCTGGGCAAAATTTGATAATGGCTTTATCTGAATAGGGGAACAACTTACCATATTCAACTTGAAGGCCAAATTGCATGTTGCTCCAGGGGAGCACAAGGGGGCAAAGTGGCACCACCTGAGTTTAGCAAGATGTAAGGCTAAGTCCTTAGGTGGGACATAGCATCCTGAAGAATTTGGAAGGATAGACAAGCCATCCCAAGCACGTTTTTTCAATGGCCAAAAACATCAGGGTGCGGCGCACCACTTCCCTGCATGGGGGCAGCGGGTGATGAATTTATTGACATAGGCAACTTGAATAGGGTGATAACGAGTGGAGCTGTTTTTTTACTAAATTCATACTACAATTCAACTAAAAGTGAGAAAATCTAGAGCGAGCTGCCTTGTGTGGACGTTTATATACTAAACAACCAGAAAATATTTTATTCTAAATGTATATATCATGATATTTTTGTTACAAAAAAAGTTCGTGTGATTAGAGACACTGATGCCCCTAATTAATCTAGTGCCAACATGGTTGATAGATAAGTTACCGCTGAAACATGACGTGGAGCACCAGATGGTATATGGTACTGCTGGGGCGGAATGCATTGCTTTAGAAGGGGCTTACAGTGCACTTCCTTTGCATTTTGGGTCAATTGCCATCTCAGCACTGGCAATTGCGTTGCCTAAAAATATCTATGACATGCTGATAGGAGCAGGCTTCATGAGCCACTTTGGCGCAGCAATTGATATATTTGAGGAGACCTTCAAAATCTTGGGCCAGCGGATCCCAGTTTACTTTACTTCCAGCGGTGTGCCCAAGGATTCCACCCGCATAAGACAAGTTAATCTTACATACAGTGACAGTGTAATCCCTGCTTGCTACAGCACTTGAAAAATTAAAACCAGTGGGTTCCTTCGTCCGTTACACAATTACCAGAGCCTTCCACTCTGATCCGCTGCTGCCATATTGATCCCCTCTAGCCACCAAGTTATAGTGGGCACAGAGCTTGAAATGAAGATACCAAAAAGGCATTATGGAAAGACTCTTGGTCTTTATCAGCAATTACGCCTCGAGCTGCATGTGGCCCCAGGCATTATATTACCTGAACATGGATAAATCAAGTGTTACTAGAAAATCTACAAAAAGGACTGCTGAGGGTCCAAAGGCACCAAGTGGTTGCCTATCTATATTTGACCCCAGTAGATGAGGTCCTCCATCTCTACAAGATCAGTTTGTTAGATAACATTGTCTTCCTACCAGACCTCAGTCCAGCGTAATGGCAGTGGTTCCATAAGAAATCTTAAAGAAGTTATCAGGAGAGCAGAAGAATTATGCAATAGCTTTTTTTAAAATTATCTGGAAAATTTTTCACAGCCAATGATCACAATCTGGGATGCACTTATGGCGTTGTCTATTGGGTGGACACTGGGGATCACCATCCTATTTGGTCTTGGACATCTGCTGCTTGCAGGCTTTGGTAGAGGTAGTTTCTAATATAAATAAGGAGCTGCTGGAGCATGGAATGCTAGAGCCATCAGAGTCCCTGGGCTTCAACCATATTAATCTTTAAAAAGAAGGATGGCATTAACTGGGCAGTAATTGACTACAGTAAGCTGAACCATATCACTAAGAAAGACTTGTATACGCTATTCAGAATTGATGATGCTTTAGCTTGTATGATAAGTGCTCGCTTACTTTCAGCTATGGACCTTATCTTGGGGTACTGGCAAATTGAGTTTCCTGAAGCAGAACAAGAGAATTGTACTATAATCACCTCCAAAGGGTTATTTCAGCCCACCTGTATTCTGCAGGGACTTCATAACGCCCCAGCTTCATTCAAGAGGGCTATGGACAATATTCTAGGTGCTCTCAAGTTTTCATGTGTCCTGGTGTACCTCAATGAAAGTAAAATCTACTTGCATACATTTTTTGAGAATTTCAATCATTTGTAAGAGGTATTTTCCCAGCTCACTGAGGCCAACATCAAAATTAAACCCCACAAATGCTACTTCTTCAAAACCCAATTAGAATATCTCAAGTTTGTGTTAGACGCTAGGGGACACAAAACACAACCACCCAAGGCGGAAGCAATCCAAAAGATGACTCATTCTAGTACCAAGTTATATACAGGTATTTTTGAAATGGCCATGTATTAACAATGTTTTATTCCAAACTTCAGCTGTATAGGAGCTCCACTCTTCAAGTTTCTGAGAAAAGACACTACATTTGAATGGAAAAAATGGCGTCAGATTGCCTTTGATACCCACCAAACGGCATTGATTAGCGCCATGGTGTTGAGATACCCAAACTTTGAGAAAATATTTATCATACAGATGACATTTCCCTTTCCGCTGCTGGAGCGGTTTTGTACTAGCAGGACGACGAGGGGGTGGAGCATCCTGTAGCTTACTAAAGTCAAAGTTTGAATTGCCACAATAAGATTGACACTGTGAATGAGCAGGAGTGCCCAGCTGTAATCCATGCATATAAACAGTTCTGAGTGTACCTTCATGGAGTAAAGTTTTAAGTTTTAATTGACCCCGCTTTGTTGCATTATTTAGAAGTTCACCAAGAGCTGAAGGGGCGCCTTGCATGATGGGCCCTCAAGCTTCAAGCCCATTATTTTGAAATACTTCACCGTCCTTGTGCAAAGCATCAGAACTTTGTCTGCTTATCTCAGCTACCTATGATCACCGTCACAGTGGATCTAAGTAAATTTGCTGTATGTAAAGATGGTGAGTGGTAATTACGCTAACAAACGGCCTCAAGTTATTCAGGCACTAGATTGATGATGGCTGATACAGTCTGTGTTAACTTTTAACGATATTTGTTGAATCCACCAAGCTGATTGCACAGGGCAAAACCCACTGAGCAACGGATGAGTGATATGGTGATCACTAATCCTCAAGAAATTACAATATAGTATTAATATAAGGAGCTATTGCCCCACCAAACCCAGTTTATTTAATATATAATAACGGACTACTTCCATTAAACCTTCTTCTTCCCCCTTCTCTTTCCAAAAAGACCCCTTTTCTCATTCTCATGCTCAACTCTTAGTCCTTGATATTCCTAATCAGTCTCAATCCTTCCAATTAGTAAGTTCCTATTTGCTAAGAGTTTTAGGTGTTTCATTATAATATCAGAGTTTCGGTGGAATTCCCTCAATTTGCCAAACTATGAATACTTTGATTGATTCACCTCACGTAAACATAATCTTCCGCTTGATCTCAAAGCTCATCTTGACTCTAAATTGTAATTCTTTGGATCTATAGCTTATTATCCAATCATTTCAATCTCTTGAAATTACCCTTCTTGACTGGATGATAAGCTCCTATTGCTTGTATGCTCAGAGGAACTTTGCGTAAACTCAGTTGATAATCTGACCACCTGCGGGTTCCTTAAAGTGTAGGCATCAATACTATTCTTTTCAATAATTTCAAACGGTCTAGTCCAGATGTTAGCAAGCTTGTTCTTCCTTCCAAATTTATGTTGGTCGTGGAACAAGACATGATCTCCTACAGTGAACTGTAAGAGTCCATTATGTCTACTTTAGTCAGCCAACTGATAATGTATCTTCTCAGCCAATCTGGTAGAATAAGCTTCTATTTATAATTTTATCAGCGTGCCCATTAAGATGGTCAGATAACGCTGAAGTTCTACTCTGCCAGTATCCTCCACACAGGAGTAAAGCAAAGCGGGAAAGGCCGGATATCTACCATAGAGCAATTGGAAAGGACTCTTGCTCATTGATGAGTGGTAGCTAATATTATGGGCAAAAATGGCGGTGGACAGGAGGTTATTCCATTCAGAGGACTGACCATTATCAGCTTGCGTAGAATTTTTATCAATGTCCCGTTGACCCGTTCCACCATTCCATTAGATTCAGGATGGTAGGGTGTAGTCAAGTCCCCGCGGATTGCCATCAAATCTTTCAACTTGGGCAGGATATGTAATGTGAATTTGGTTCCGTTGTCTTGAGCATAAACTGCGGACAGCCATGTCACTGTATGACACACTCCATAATAAACTTGGCGGTGGTGACAGCCCCCAAATAATTGATCGCTCTGGATCCCATCATCTTGTCAAGTGATCAATTGTTATTATTATATACTTGGACTGGTTTTTGCAAGTTGGCATAGGCCCATCACATCAAGAGAAACAGTATGACAAGCGAACCAAGGCAAAACCAGCTGATATTTGGTCTTCTTGTGAAAAGGTTTCTCCACTTAACACTGGTGACAACAAGCAACTGTTTCCAACAAATCGTAGTGCATGCTCTCCCAATAGTATCAGTGTCACAAAATCTCCAGCTTTTTCCACAGCCCTCCATGACCTACCGCCAGATATGCATCTAAGATAATTGTTGGCCTGGCGGAGGGCTTCAGAAAGCTCGATATTGATTCTCCAATCCGCTTATATAATTCCCCATTGCATAAGAAAGTATCCTATCTAAGCCATCCAGCATTTTAATCACTTGTGCCAGCTCATTGTGATATTTTACCACCACCATCTTCTCATACATGATGTCCGCCAAGTCTTCCATAATGGCGACAGTTGTTAATTGTGAGAGACAGTCCGCATTCTGGTGTTTTGCCCCTGGACAGTATACAATATTGAGGTCATATACTTGGAGCTTCAGGGCCCACCACATGAGCCACCCTTCAGGTTCCCACAGATACTGCAGCCACTGCAAGGATGCAAAGTTTGTGATTACTTTAAATTAAACCCTGTGGAGGTAGACTAGAATTTTTTTATGCATATATCACTGCTGAGAACTCCCACTCGTCACAGTATAATTACATTCATAACAATTTAGGCTTTGGCTACAAAACGTGACGGGATGCTCCACACCTTTGGCATCCTTCTGGGACAATACCACCTCTAGAGTGGAAAGTGAAGCTTCCGTTTGCACAATAAATTCTTTTTTGAAATTAGGGTAAAGTGAACGGGAGCACTAGCTAACGCGGTTTTGTAAAACGTCAAAAGCGTTTTGACCACAGTCAGTCCAGTTAGAGGTGGCGTTTTTCTCCAATAACTTGAAGAGTGGAGCCTTAATACAGTTGAAGTTGGGAATGAATCGCTGGTAGTACCCAACCATCCATTAAAAACCTGGATATCCTGAATATTACTCAGCTGAGTCATCTTTCCTATAGTATTAACCTTTGCCAGATGAGGAATAAGCCATTTTGTGTCTACCACAAGCACAAGAAACTGAAATTTCTCCTTGAAAAGATGGCAAGTTTTAAAGTTTGATCTTAGTATTAGCATCAGCTAGTCGGCGAAATACTTGCTCTAATTGGTCAAGATATTCTGTGAACATCTGCAAGATTACATTGATATTGTCAAGGTAGATTGGAACGCATGACAGCTTCAGATCACTCAATATTGTATTCATAGAACTCTGAATGTAGCCGGGGCATTGCAAAAACCCTGTGGCACACGTGTATCCTGAAACATCCCTTAGAGGTAATTATAGCGCATTTCTCGTGTTCCTCTGCTGGAAACTCAATCTTCCAGTACCCCAATGTTTATAAATTTGGCAGAATCATTAAGATACGCTAGAGGATTTTGCACAGAGTCAAACCCACTAAGTAATCAGACAGATGCTTTGGAGATCACCAGTCCTTGGGCACACTTTCAAACATAATAAGATATGGAGCAATTGCCCCAACTAAACTTTATTTGTTTGATATTTACAGCGGTTCTTTGCTATTCTGCATTCTCAAAAACTACTAACATTCCCCCTCTTCAATCACCCCATATCGCTTATATATCAGCAACTTTGGATGATACTTTTCCTCAGCTTAGACTATTCAGTTCCACTGCATTTTCATTGTCTCCAGCAGAGTATGGTATTCTCACATTGTCTATTACCTTAGTTTGAGTCGATCTACTAAATATTTGTCGAATGTTGACATCACCTTATCGCCTTATTTGGAGACAACCTAATAATAACCCTTTCCAACCAAATTTTCACCTCATCTCAAGGCGCTCAAATAATAGTACTAGTAAGCATGGTCGGCGGATTCTGGGCCAATCTGCCATAGCTATTTTGGGCTTATCATCCAGTCATATCAGAATCTCAACCTTTTCCCCTGACAGGATGATAAGGCTCCTATTGTTTATATGCACAAAGGAACTTTGCATGCACTTGGTTGATAATTTGACCTCTTGCGGGGTCCTTGATAGTATATGCATTGACACCTGTTTTCTCAATGACTTCAAATGGACCAATCCAAATACTAGCCAAAATTGTACTTCTGACCAAACCCATGTTGGTCATGGAACAGAACCAGATCTCCATCTTTAAACTGAGCTAAGCCTCTATGCCATACCTGATTGGCAGCCTGATTCTTTATCTTCTTGGCGAAGCTGAACAAATATGCTTTGGTTTTCAACTTAATCAATGTGTCAGCTATGTTAGTCAAATAGCAGTGGGGATCCATTCCACTGGTATCTTCTATGCACGCATAAAGCAGGGCCGGAAGGGCAGGGTGTCATTCATATAGTAGCTGAAGGGACTCTTCCCATGGCAGAATGGTAGCTAGTGTTGTATGCGAGCACAGCAGTGGAGAGGAGGGAACTCCAATTGGAAAAGTCAATCCATTACTAATTTCTGGAGTATGTTCACCATGGTCCCATTAACCCACTCGACCATCCCATTGGACTTGGGGTGATATGAGGTCAACAAAACCCAGGGATGCCCATTAACTCATTCAACTTTGGTAGGGTATGCAAGGTGAAGTTGGTTCCGTTATCAGTAAGAATGAACTGAGGACCGCCATGTCACTGGATAATACATTCCATTATGAATTTGGCCACTGTGACTGCCCCCAAATCCCATATTGCCCAATCTTCAACCCACCTGGTCAAGTGGTCAATCACCACCAAAATGTACTTGGACCAATTAGCTCCCGTTGGAAGAGGGCCAACGACATGAAGGGAAACTGTATGCCAAGTAAAATGGGGTTTCACTAACTGGTATGAAGTTTTCTGGCATAACGGCTTTTCCACTTGGCACCAATGGCAGCAGGAGATGGTTATAAGCACGTCAAAGTTCATGCTTTCACAACAATACTGAGGGCGCAACAATTCCATTACCTTGCGCATGCACTCATGTCTGACTGCCTTATGTGCACTCATGATAATGCCATGCTATGCTGAGGGTCACTGGAAGTTCACCGTAGGATCACTAATCCGCTTGTACAACTTCCCATTCTGCTGGAGGGTATTGGATCAAATCTCATTTAACGCCTTTATCACTTGCGGTGGTTTGTCATCATATTGGCCACTGAGAATTTTGTTGAACATCACATTGCTGAGATCCGCCATAGATTGCAATTGTTGGTTTCTTGATAGAAAATCTGAATTCTGGTGTATGGCTCCAGCGGTGAAAGATCTAGAAATCATAATCCTGCAGTTTGAGAGCCCATCAAGCTAGACGCCCCTAAAGCTCTTTGAGGTTCTGCAACCAGTGTAACGAAGCATGGTCCGTTATGACTTTAAACCTTAATCCCTGCAAATATACTCTGAATTGCTTATAAGCGTAGATCACCGCTAAGCACTCTTGCTCAGTCATGGTGTAATTGTGTTCATGACAGTTCAATCTACGACTGAAGTATGCAACGGGTTGCTCCTCCCTTTTATCATCCTTTTAGGATAGAACTGACCCAACGGCGGAAAGGGACACATCTGTCTGTACAATAAATTCTTTTTAATGTTTTGATAGCATAGCACTGGCGCATTGATTAGCGCCGTCCAAAGTGTATCAAGGGAGAGTTGATGGCATTCCATCCATTTGAACATGACATCATTCTTTAGTAACTCAGATAGTGGACCTCTAATTCAGCTAAATTTTGGTATTAAGCAGCGGTAGTAGCCAACTATCCCCCAAAATACCTGGATGTCATGCTTACTTGTGGTTTTAATCACCTTTTGGATAGCCTCCAACTTGATGGTTTGAGGTTTCAGCCCTGTCGCGTATACTACAAACCCAAGGTACTCCAGATGGTCCTTGAAGAAGTGGCATTTCCGGGGCTTGATCTTGATGTTGGCCTCAGCCAGCCGGCGGAATACCTCCTCCAAATGGGTAAAGTGCTCAGAAAACGTGCGGGAGAATACATTGATATAATCGAGGTACATGAGGATGCATGACAGCTTCAGGTAGTCGAGAATGGTATCCATGGCCCTCTGGAACGTAGCCAGGGCGTTACATAGCTCTTGAGGCATATGGGTCAGTTGGAAAAGCCCCTTAAATGTGATTATGGCGCATTTCTTCTGTTCCGCTGCAGGTAACTTAATTTTCCAATATTCCAATATCAAGTCCATCGCTGAGAAGTAATGGGCTCCCCCTAATTGATCTAACGCATTGTCAATCTGCAGCAAGATAGGATTCCTTCTTGGTAATTCTGTTGAGCTTCTGGTAGTCTATTAATACCTGGCTAGTGCCATCCTTCTTTTTACAATAAGAACAGGAGAATCCAGCGGACTCTTTAACAGTTCAAGCATCCCTTTCTCCAGCAGCCTTTTGATTTCTTCAGTAACTACTTCTTTGGCTGCCTAGATCGGCAGATTGGCAACCTTATCTAACTTTTCTTTCTCGTTGCAAACACTTTTGCAACCTATTCAATTCAAGACTAAATCTAGTTTGATAATCTCACAGAGGAGATTAGTCTGCGCCCATGTCTGGGAGCAGTTGGGCAAGCAAGGCAAGAGGAGCAGGCGGAAGGCCCGCGGCCTCTAACGTTCAAAAACGCCCCGGAGAATCTGGCGGAATAGAAAAAAATCTCAAAAAACCGGCGGTCACAATTTCCCCGGAGATACTCATGTGGCAAGCATGATGCAACCAGTACATCAACACGCCACACTCCCAGCCACTTTCATCAGTGGAATTCAGAGTCTGTGTGTATCTGGACATCCAAAAAATGGCCTTATGGGAAAAATTTTGTGAAGATGTATACAAAATTTTCCTGGCCGCGGTGTACGTTGCACCTCACTCCATGTTGCGCAGTTGGCTGGACCTAGGTTTCGAAAGCAAAATAGCAGCAGACAAGGCTGCAGTGGTGCGCGTAGTGGTTGACCTCCCCAAAGGGCAATGGGTCATTGAAACCAAATGCATTAGATGGACAAAATCAAACCAAATTTTCCTCACGTTTGACTTTTTGCCTACTACGGTAAAACGTGACATTTTGGAGCAACACCTGAAAGATGGTCTCGCCATATATGGCGAAATACAATCTTTCAAAATGCAACGTTTCACGCTGATGCCACACCTGTGCACCGGCAAAGCCATCGCAGTTCTGACCCCAACTGAGGAGATCGCGAAGGACCTAACCCAGATCCCACACTCCACATTTATTGACATTGCAGGGCATACCACCCACCCATTCTGGGTAACCGTGGACAGCGCGCCCCCCATTTTCACCCACTGTGACGCGTTCAGCCATAAGGCGCATGCATGCCCCATCAAGGAGAGCGTCACATTCCAAGAGCACCCCTCGGTGGCCATGGCCAGTGGAGAGGCGCACTACGAACCAACCGCAAGCACCAAGGAGGCTTTCCCATGGGGAGCACAAGGCTGCTACCTATTGGTAAAGCCCATCTCCCTGCAGGAACAGAAGAAGGCCAAGCAGGCCCATAGGGCCGCGGCCAAGGAAGCGGCCAAGGCCACCACCACCATCCCACACTCACAACGCCAGGAGGACATGGAGACCTTCGCGGTGGAAGCGACTCAGGAACCCATCACCCAATCAGATTGGGAAGCCCATGCTGAGTGGGCCACTCAATCCAAGGATCCGATGGGAGATTCAATCTCACCCAATCGCTGCACCCAAGCTCGAGTCAAAACTGACTTGGGACCTATCCCAACTGAAAATTTTTTTTTGCCCCGCTCGATGGTGCACTGAACCTATTTGCACCACAAAAAATTCATCCGATGTTGGGAAAACAAAAAGCGAAGGCCAAAGCCAATGCGACTCTTTCTGCAAAAATTAACAAAAACTCCGATAGTGTTGCTGCTAACACCCGCGCTGCTGTGAAAGCCTGTGGGGACCTTGAAGAGGCTGGTGGGCCTGGGGGCCCACCCCCTCACACCTAAGGTGCGATAGGGGAAACCTTCACTCTAGGGATGCTGAATATTGCCGGACTCAAGGCCTCCCCATCCCAGGCTAGGAAGCTGAGTTTTTTACAACACAATTTACCCGTGGATATCCTGGCCATCCAGGAGTCCCACTGTCCATGAGGTTCCGAGGAAGCTTGGAAAACAATGCTCCTCCCATCCCTATCCTTTTGGTCAAAGCACTGTGGGGTGCTAATTTGGAAAAATAATTTTCAAATTCACATCCTCAGAAACATTCCTAAATGGCTGAGTGCTCATCATCACCTTTTTGTGGGCTGACGTTGCGCACACAATCATCAACATCTATGCCCCAAATGGTGCACATGAGCGTCAGGAATTTTTCTCATCAGTCAAATCCCTCCCGCTACCCCCTGATTCTTTCCTAGTTGGCGACATGAACTGCTGGCTAACCTCACCAACGGACTTGTGGCCGCCCTCACCCCATGCCCCACAGGGTCATGTAGAACTACACATTCTAAAAGCCACCCTTGGGTTGATGGATGTGCTGCCACGACATGCCCCACTGTTTAAAAACATGATGCATCCCCACATCCACAACAGCCAATTAAGGTCCATGACCCGCATTGACCTTATTCTAACACTGGCGGAATTCCAACCCCACTTCTCCCACTTCAAAACAACGAAAATGGAATTCTCTGACCACTGAATGGTCTCGATAACATACCACTTATCCATCACAGTTGCAAAGGCCCCACATTGGTGCAAAATCCGCCCCCCCCGAGCTCGCATCAGCCAGGATTTTCCACGTGGGTGGAACAGGCAACTTTGGCGAAATTGTTTGTTGCACCGTTTTGTGTGGACCCCATTTCCACATGGGCAACTTTCAAAGAGGACACCATCTGCCACTATTGCCATCTCTCCTCCAGACGCTCACGAGCCACATTGGCGGTTATCTCACGTGCTCTGGTGGAATTGGCCCACTTGGAGTCCAACATTCCAGCCACAGGATACAGCCCTGCATTGGGCTGGAAGTGGGCGGAGGCAGCCGCCCACCTCAACGCACTCGAAAGGCAACACAAACATTGGGTTTGTGTCCAATACAGGGCCAGACGCATCACTAAAGGCAACAAGTGTACTGCATACTTCTTTAAAAAAATTTTTTCACCATGCCAGAGCGTGGCCTGCACACAGGTGCAAAGATCAGATAATTCCATTGCGGACACACCAGCTGAAGTGGCAATCGAAATGCAAAAATATTACTCCAAGTTATACCAAGCTGAACCAATTTAGCTGGCTGAAATGGCAGAATTTCTCGACTGAGCTCATATCTGCACCATTTTCTGATACCCAGAAATAATGAATTTAATTACTCCAAATGAATTATGGACAGCCATTCATGGTGCGCCAAACTGAAAATGCCCAGGCCCAGATGGCATTCCATATGAGTTCTACAAAGAATATTTCAAATATATATCCCCATTGCTGCTAGCCTCACTTAACCAAAGCCTGTTGGAAACGCGCCTCCTAACAGGAGGACATGAGGCCTTTAATGTCACACTCTTTAAGAAAGGGGATAACCTTGACTTAGCCAACTGGCGCCCCATTTCTCTAACAAACACAGACACCAAAATTTTAACAAAAATCATGGCTAACCGTTTAAGGACTGTAGCATCTGCCACCATCTCCCCAGAACAATTCGGTTTCATCCCCAGAAGGTCGATTTGGGATAACGTGCACTCTGTGGCTGATGTATGTCAGTCCACAGCCTCTGGGGCACTTGTATTCTTGGACCAACAAAAGGCCTATGATAGAGTAAACTGGGAATACCTTAGGGCCTGCCTCCATCAATTCCGCCTACCCCCACTTCATAAACTGGGTGATGCTGCTCACGGAATCTGCGACAATGGCAGTGCGTGGCCCAGGCTTCCTAACGGAAGTAGTCCGCCCTCAAAGGGGCCTGCGACAAGGGGACCCCTCAGCCCACTCTTATACAACTTCAGCCTTGACCCACTACTATGAAATGTGAATGCCCAACTCACTGGGGTCCATGTGCCAGGCCAAACCCCCAGTCAAGATAATGGCATTTGCAGATGATTGCGTGGTGGGGGTGTCTAATAACAAAGATGCACGCGCGCTTGAATCCCTCATCCAGGAATATTCCAGGTAAGCAACGCGGCACTAAACGCCTCCAAAACCGAAATCATCCTCCTTGGTCAGTTTGAACTTCTTGCCACAGCAATTAGTTCCCAACCCACGCCCATCTGCTCGCCCACGTCCACGCCTTACTAACTCAAACACACACTGCTCCACTGGTGCTCCCTTTGTGCCACGTCCTATCATAGACCGTGTGCCATCTGGGCGTGTGGATGGAGGCAGTCGGATATGCATCAGCAGTAATGGAGTGCCGTATACTGGACAACGTGACGAAGCGAATCGTCTCTCTCAGAGCCCACCCTACTACCCTCACTAGCAGGGTTGTTCTTGCCAACTCTATGCTCCTATCCAAAGTCTGGTTCGGAGCCCACGCCATCCCCTTCTCCCCGAGCTTCTTCAAAACCCTGTATGCTTTGCTGCAAGGATGGCTTTGGTCAGGCCGCCCTCCACCAGTACGGCTAGAGGTCATGTTTGGCCCTCATCATCATGGTAGCATGGGCCTACTTGACTTCAAAGCCCATGCTGCCAAGATCCTAGGCACCTGGATTGCGGCTGTCACTGCTCATACACTCCCATCCCAACACTGGTCCCGCGCGGCCCGCTCCAACTTCCCCCCCTCACGAGCCTTGGGCCTCAACAATCCATCAAACCCCCACTCCCTGATGAAATACCTCGCATCACACACATCGGCCACAGGTCCTCACGGGACTAAAACCCACTACAAACAAATCCTGCTCTCCATGCGAAGCGCAGGGTGGAGAATTCGTATTAGTGGACATACAACCTGAAGAGGCCGCCCCTCTCCTCAGTTCATATAAGAAGTACAGGGGCTACCCATCCATGATGGCGTGATCCCCATTCAACCCCAAGTCCTATCCAGGGTGGACTACCTGGACATGATGGACATCCCTTATTCCACTGAGACCCAAAAGACTATCTGTAAATACGCACACCATCCTCTGTTGCAGCCTCAAGTCCGCTCCCATTTGTGGCGCTGCCTGAGGTGGGTGTATCGTACAACTGAGCGCTCTAATACTTACACTCATCCTGTGTCATGTGCGGCCAGTATGGAACGCTGTTCACCGCCGCCTGGAGAAGTGCCCCACCTCTAAAGTGATATGGCGCGAAGTCCAACGTCTGCAGGGG
>JAKSZP010016590.1:0-27673 GCA_022478985.1 Massospora cicadina | reverse complement strand
ACTGAATCAACAATATTACTGTAGCTATAAAGTTTTCTTAAATGATGGTTTTCTATGTGTTTTTAATATAGTAAATCCTAGGGAATTATATAGTAGGGTATTCGGCTGTCTAACCCTTAGTTGAAACCTCTTTAATGATTTGGCAGCCGTTGCCATTGAATCACCCTTCCTCATCTCAGCAGCAATGGTCTTCCCCATCCTGGCTAGGATTCCATCATTGGACATCCTCAAGACCAAAAATGGAAAGAGTCAGAAAACGTGTCCCCAACGTTTTCCTCTCAATCCAAGCAAACCAACCATAATTGGCTAGCGACCTGCTTAGGTAATGGACTTATTACCCATTATGGCAGGTCATGAACCAACCAATTGACTCACTAGTTGCAGGCGGCATCACTCTCCTCACAACTCGCTATTCATTCCTGATCAGTCAGTGATGAAACCTGACCAATCCCAATCAGTACACCTGATAGTTAATCGCTATCAGATGCCCCTATTTCGTCATCCACTCCACCCAATAAGATATTAGGTATTCATCTGGATCAATCCCCAATGGATACAACCAGGTGAATATCCCAAAATCCCCCAAACGTAGTTCCTCCAAAACTTGGGCCAATCAATTTCTGACTCACTTCACCTTAGGGAATTTTCCCCTAGAAACACCAGGTAAGCTAACAGGCTGGGAATATGGGCAAATATCCCAACAGTATTTTAATTGAATATGTTTGGCGAAATCATTGTTTGACACCAACTGCCAGATTGTGGGTAATTGTGGGATTTTCTGGGGGAAAGCTGACATTCTTGTTATTAAACAGCTGTTGATGATTTTGCTGCCTCGAATCTGAGTTTGGCGGAAGACTAGCTCAACGCCAATCACCATGTGTGGCTGATTGTGGGATTTTTCGGTGGAAAGCTGACATATTCATTATCAATCATCCACTATGATTTCTCTGTCCCAAATTTGGAGTACCAGCGATTTTATGCAAGGATGCTCAAAGTTATTTTAAAATAAATTATAGTAATTTATATATGACTGACTGATGACTTTTGCCAAGGATGAGTTGGCCTAATAGTTGGTGATTGGGACAAGCGGAATGGGAGTGAATAGTTACCATGGATGACTGACAATTGGTTGATGTTCCAGTTTGGATGGACAAGGGTTTTCATAGGCGCAGTAGCCTAAAGTATAGTATAGTCTTCCTTCCCTACAAATAAAGATCTCTCTTTCCCCCACCTTTATTTATTTGAAGTAACAAGAGCCACTAAAGTGGGTAGGGGTGGGACTGAGATCCCTTAGTAGGCACGGGGTGACATGCCTGGAATGGCCAATGCTGCCAGCTCCCATACCTCAGCCCTACAAGGAACTGAAGGGATCCTGGCCAACTCACCACTAACAATAATGTGCTGATAGCTGTCAGCCATGAGGGTGGTGAATTGTGGGAGTGCCTTAGCTGCCCAGGATGGGGGATGGACTCACTGGGCACACCCAAGAGGGGCTGGCGATTGGTCATGAGGGAGAAGGAGCAAGGGGTTGGGCTGCCTAGGAAGGGGGCTGAGGACCACTGGTGCACTCCTAAGAGGGACCATGGGGCTAAGGCAAAGTTATTGGTATGCTGGGTTGGTAGGTTAGACGTGGACTTGTAGGGGGTTGGTATACCAATGAAGACAAAACAGTAAGGACCAGCCAGTCTCCATACTGGTTGGCCTGGAACACTAATGGAGCCCCTATTGTTGGAAAAGCAATTTTCTGGCAATACTTTTCTTCGTTTCATTCATCTGCTTCCTCAACTCAAGAACTATGGACCCAACTAATTTTTTACTAGTCTATCATAATTATTCAGTAGCTTTACTATCATCAAGCAATTATATATGACCAGAGTAACGTCACTATGGAATGAACCCAGACATGGTCAATTATGCTGCTTCAGCTTATGAAATAGTCTTTTTATATCATGAAAGCTCAAGCTGTGTCCAAATCACACTGTGTACACTCAATGCCAACAATAAAGACTTAGAAAATGTCATGGTTTAATTACATGATCGAGGGTACCAACTGTAAGGATAAGGCTGGTCGCTAGAAGGCCAAAAGGGTCAAATTGTAAGGCCTTCCTGGCCTAAAACATACCCTGGACCAAAGCTGGGTGCAGGCGAGATATGCCAAGGTTGGCTTGAGGATGTGCTTAATGCTCATCCATTCATTACATTAAGGACGTTAAAACGCACCAGCTATATCACTAATAGTGACGGTCTGATTTGGTTGCTCAGTGAATGGGGTTTTGAAACATGTTCAATTTTTGATATTTCTAAGTTGGGTTGGCCTTACTTGTAATCAATAACTTGAGTTTAATCAATATTGAGCTACAGTACCCTAGCTGATGTTAGCGTGCACCTATTGGTGCACTTAGGCTTAGCACCACTTCTGCTGATTGAAGATACCCCAATATTGTTTAAGTATGTTTCCTTAAGGCCAACCTTCCTTGTTGGTTGACTTTCTTAATAAAATTCCCCGTTATCTTTACGTTTTTTAAAATGGTTCCTTGGGCTAACCTGTGTGTGGACCTCCTCAAGGAGGTTTCCAACAACGTTAGTCAATTTAATTTTACAAACATGCCTACTGCATCTGGTGCACCGCTGGGCAGCCCTGGTCCCCTCCAGATTTTGGCACCCAAGCAACCTGCACATATCTTCACTTGTATATGGAATCCCCTTTAAAGTCTGTTATAATTTTTGGCGATACTGTTGGGATACAAAATAAGGGTTTCAAAGGTCAAACCCATTTAACAATGTACAGACAATGTGAGGATCGTCAGCACTCCAAACAAATTAAAAATACAATAAAAGCACGAAGCAATAAACTCCAACTACAGCACTTTTTATTATTTTAATATAATTAGGTTCCTTCTGCTTTGTGCTTTCAATCCTATTAACAACCTTTTGCTTCAATTGCCCCATCTCGCTTATATATCAGTGACTTTGGACAATACTGCTTCCTTGCCTTAATCTATTTGGGTCCACCGTATTCCCATTTGGTTCTGGCATAGTATGGTATTCTTAAATCTCTATTGCCTTAGTTCAAGGAGATCTAATTGATAGTCATCAAATGTTGGAATTGCCTTATCAACTTATTTGGAGGCGATCCAATAATAACCCATTCTATCTTAATATTGCCTCACCTCAAGGCGCTCAAATAATTGTACATAGTCATCAAAGTTGGTGGATTCTTGCCAATCCGCTGTAGTTTTCAGGGATTTTCGTCCAGTTATTTCAGAATCTTGACATTATCCCCTTTAACTGGATGCTAAGTCTCCTATTGTGTAAACGCTTGGAGGAACTTTGCATGTATGCAACTAATTATTTGACCGCACATTAGGTCTTTGATAGTGTAGGCGTTGATGCTCGTTTTCTTGATTATTTTAAACGGACTATTCCAGATGCTGGTCAACTTGTGTTTCTGCCCAATTCTATGCTGGTCGTGAAACAAAACCATCTCTCTTTATTGGAACTAAACTAACCTGATAATCTGTACCTAATTGATGGCCTGATTCTTGATCTTTTTGGCCAAGCTGAAGGAGTACACTTTTATTTAAAACTTGATAAACGTGTCAGTTAAATCAGCCAAGTAGTGGTGGGGATCCATTCCACCAATATCTTCTGTGCATGCATAGAGCAGTGCTGTAAGGGTAGGGTTTCATCCATATAATAATTGAAAGAGACTCTTCCACGTGGCGTAATGATAGCTAATGTTATAAGAAAAAACAGCGGTAGACAAGAGGGAACTCCAATCAGAGAGTTAATCAGTTACCAGATTTCGGTGTATGCTCACCAATGTCCCATTGATCCGTTTGATCAGTCTGTTGGACTCAGTGTGGTATGGAGTCATCAGGACCCTGTGGATGTCCATTAGCTCATTCAAATTTAGAAGGATTTGTGAGGTAAAGTGGTTTCATTATCAGTAAGAATGAACTGAAATCCATGTTGCTGGATGATACATTCCATTACAAACTTGCCCACTATGATCACCCCCAATCCCATATCATCTGCGCTTCAACCCACCTGGTCATGTGGCCAATTGCCACCAGAATGTATTTGACTAGTTAGCTGCCAGCTGCAGAGGGCTAATGACATCAAGGGAAACCATATGCCAAGCAAAATGTGGTTTCACTAACTGTTGTGAAGTTTTCTGGTGGAACAGCTTTTCCACTTGGCAGTGGTAGCAACAGGAAATGGTTTCAAGCACATCAAAGTTCATGCTTTCCCTGTAATATCAAGGGCACAACAATTCCAAAGTCTTGTACATGCCGCCATATCTGACTGCCTTGTGGGCGCTCATGATAATGCTAGGCCGTGCTGAGGGTCATGGGAAGTTCACCGTAGAATCTCCAATCCACTTGTACAGTTCATCATTCTGTTTGAAGGTATTCACTCGCATCTCATTTAATGCTTTGATAAATTAGGGCAGTTTGTCATCGTATTTTCTGCTAAGCATCTTATTGTACATCACATCAATGAGATCCGTCGTCACAGTAATGGTTGGCAATCTAGATAAGCAGTTGGCGTTCTGATGTTTTGCTCCTGGTCAGTAGAAAATCTTAAAGTCATAATCCTGCAGCTTAAGAGCCCATCAGGCTAAGCGCCCTTCAGGCTCCTTGAGGTTTTGCAACCAACGTAACAACACGAGATTCATTACAACTTTAAACTTTACTCCATGCAAATACACCCTAAATTGCTTATATGCATAGATCATCACTAAGCACTCTTGCTCAGTCATGGTATAATTACATTCATGGCAATTCAAGCTTTGACTGCAATATGCCACTGGGTACTCCTCCCCCTCATCGTCTTTTTGAGATAGGACCGCTCTTACAGCGGAAAGGGACACATCCATCTGAAAGATGAACTTTTTATCAAAGTTTGGATAGCGTAGCACTGGCGCACTGGTCATCACCATCCAAAGTGTGTCAAAGGTGAATTGATGAAGTTTCATACATTTGAACATGGCATCCTTCTTTAACAACTCAAATAGAGGGCCCCAATACAGCTGAAGTTAGGGATGAAGTGCCAGTAGTAGCTAACATTCCTAAGAATACATGTATATCAAGCTTATTGTTTGGTATAATCATTTTTTGGATGGCCTCCACCTTGGCTGGCTGAAGTTTCAGCCCCTTATAATATACCACAAACCCCAAGTATTCCAACTGGTCTTTGAAGAAGTTACATTTATGATGCTTAATCTTGATGTTTGCCTCAGAGAGCCAGCGGAATACCTCTTCTAGATGATCAATGTGCTCAGAAAAGGTTTGGGAGAAAACGTTGATGTCGTTAAGGTACATGAGTATGCATGACAGCTTCAGATCACCAAGGATAGTGTCCATGGTTCGTTGGAACATAGCTGTGGCGTTAAATAGCCCTTGAGGCATACAGGTTGGTTGTAAAAGCCTTTTGGATTTGATTATGGCGCATTTCTCCTGTTACACCGTGAACAACTCAATTTACTAGTACCTGATATCAGATCAATTGCCAAGAAGTAGTGAGCTCCACCTAACTAATCCAATTCATTTTTAACTGAGGCAAGGGATATGAGTCCTCCTTAGTAATAATGTTGAGCTTCCAGTAGCTTATTACCACCCAGTTGGTACAGTCCTTCTTTTTTACGATTAGAACGGGAAAAGCCCATGGACCCTTGGACGGTTTGAGCATCCCTTGCTCCAGCAACTTGTCAATTTCCTCAATGACAACTTCTTCAGCTGCCCTCAATCTGCGGATCATCTAAGGCCTGATGGGATGATGATCCCCAGTGTCTAATCAATAGAACACCCCCAAGCACACCCTAAATCGTGGTCATCTATGGCAAAAATCTTCTTATAATTCTGAGTTAAAGCTATTTACTGGTCTTTTTGTCCTTCCAATAATACTATTAAATTCTCCTGTCATACCACTGTCATTACACCAGGCTGCAATTTGATGATTAGACCAAATTCATATAGTGACCTAAACCTGTGAACCTTTAGGACCTCCTCAACTGGGGTCAAGTGTAAATACGCTACTATTTGATGCCAGCGGATTTGCATTGGTTTGTTCTATTGATTTACTAACAAAACCTTGATCTTCCCATGGCCCGGAAGTATAATACCAGGAGCCACATGAGACTCAAGCCGCATTTGCTGATAGGACCCAATGACCTCCACATAGAGCCCAGCTGCTACTTCCACCTCTAACTCAGTGTTCACTATGATTTGGTGTCAGGGAGGAATAGATATAGGCCAAGCAGCTCGGAGAGGTATCCCTTGATATTTGTATATCTGCTGGGTAAGAGCCCAGGTCTTGCTTTTTAGTCAATGGTACTAAACTGTAATCACCCCATCGCTATATGCAAGATTGATATGCCCCAAGTGTACTGGATCCTTTGGCACTTCACTAGAGGTAAAGTAAATTGGGATTTGCTGCCCCAGAAGTTCGAAGGTCTTCTCTATCATATCAATGACAACACCAAAGTGTCACAGGAAAGCAGTTTAATTCAGCAGGTCATAGTTACTGCTTGGTAGCACTATTTCTGGAGCTACAATGACAATGGACCCAAACTGCAAAGGTAGCGCGCTGTACGCCCCTTCAGAGACCATGCTTTCTGCTCCAGCGGTCCCATACACCATTCGATGTTTTGCATCAGGCTTTAACTTCAATTTCGCCACCAACTTGGTGGAAATAATGTTGACTGGGCACCCATATCAGTTATAGTGCGAACTCTGTTTTTTGCTATAAAAATGTCACAGTATATATACTAAGAATAAGGAGAGTATTGACTGTTTAATACTTGAACATTAAAGGGATCTCTTTTCCCAAGAAAAATCATTAGCTACTCACTGACTTTGGGGTATTCTTTAACAATAGCGTCCTTAAGAAGGGCTACGTTTACTCCTTTCAGGGTTGGAGCATCTGCAACTGGATCCAGCCTTTCTGAAGAATCTTGGTCAAACATTTGACAGGCGTATGGCTTTGGTTGCTCCTAGGGTCCTTTGTCTGCCACAGCCTTGGCTTACACCCATGTCAGTACATTCACTCCTCCAACTGGTTGCTGATATAAAATCCTGTCATTGTATTGAGGGACTTCCGCTGGATATACTATAATTTATCAGATGGGACGTTATGGGTTAGGATATTGGAGGTAAAGAGTCCCATCTCTACTCCGCTCCATCTTTTCCCTGGTAATATTGATCCTGTTGTATGTAGTGAACTTGACGGTTAGGACAACTCAGTTAAAGGTGGCTAGGGCGAGCACATTCAAAGCAATTAACGCCATAAGGGCCACATCCTTGGTTCTCATAGGAGGGTCCAAGCCATTAATTTTTTTGGCATTTGACATAACCAGGGGTAAGTCGGTTGGTGATTGCTGTTTTTGGCGTAACTAGGTCTGGGTCAGTAGTTGGGTTGCTGACAATTTTCATAAGCAGGGCTGATTTGGAAGTCAAACTTCTGGGGGTAACTCAGCCAAGGATGAGGCATGGGGTTTTATAATAAGTCCAGGAGTTACTAGGTGGAATATGGGCAGGACGGGAGTATTCCCCTGAATATGAGGGTCTGGCAATGGCAGCGGTATGTTTCCTCTTTGTATTGGGCGGAGGAAAGGTAGCAGACAGATAGTGCAGAAACTGAACAATATTGAGTAAAGGTACATTGTTGTCAAAGACCAGAGTCATGACATTGTTAAGTTTATGGTATGGCTTCAACTTGGAGGGCATTGTGATGCACACGTTGGCTTCCACTAAAATGCCTGCCCCAATTAGCATATGAGCTTCCACCATAAAATGGTCAGCAAACGCCGTAAGGGACTCATTACAGTGGAACCCAATAGACAAGAATTCAGCCTTTTGCTGTGACATTTTTGAGGTACCCACGAACAGCCACATCACAGTATTTTTTTACTTCTTGGTATGTAACGGAGCTGCTTGGAAGATATCAGGTGACTTGATCAGCACTACCTACATCCAAGGTAGAAATTAACAGTTTAGCTTTATGCCAATATGAGGGACCTTCCGCTGCAAAAAAAACTATTAAAAGAAACTGTGGATATTCCCATTGCAATCTAACAGAGGCAGCTTATTGATACAGACCTCCTCCTATCGCTTATAACACAACCTTTTGGGATGTACTGAAGGATGGGTTAAGATCCATATTCAGTCTCTCGCTTAGGATTTGAGACAGCAGATGTTGGGTTGTCCTCTGATTTGGAGATAACGTGGGCCTCTTCATTGATAGTACTGCCATCACTTTGGGGAGGTTAGCTCTCCAATTCATAACTATATCCAGAGCTGCCCTCCTGGGTGTAGTAGCTCATGTCAGTGTCACATTCTTCATCATGTAATTCTCCCCAAGCAGGCCCTTGTTGATCTTCCTCTTCCCAATGAGAGGGCTGGGAGGTACAATTCAATTTATGCTCTGCATAATGCAGTTGTTCAGTAGTGTCATCCAAGCAATTATCAAGTTGATTGTTTTGTTGTCCAGGAATTCAAATTTGATTAAATGTGCTGTCAAGCTGGTTCATAACGTCAATTCGCTCCTGAAGAAGCTCATCCTGTTTTTGAGCACTGTGTAAGTCTCAGGGAACGTCCTTTGGCTCTTGATCAGGTCATCTTCCCGTTCCTGAATAAAAAGACACCAAAGAGGATGGTGGTACCTCTCATCACTCAGGGTGGTCTCGCTCATGTAGTAGACGAGCAATGGGTAACAGCTCGTCCACTTCAGATCCCACCCCCAATACCCACACTTACCTCAGCAGAACTGTTGCAGGGAATTAGTGAAATCTGTGCCAAGATTACTGAATTGAAATTGGTTAGATCTAATTCAGCCGGCTATCTGGCTGATTCCCAAAATTCAAATGGCTGTAAAAGCATGAAGAATGAGATATCAGCTGGATCGCCCAATGGTTCCAATTCAATCACTAAAATCAGTAGAACAAATATCGGGTGCCATCAACGAGGGTTCAAAGCCCTCTGATAGTAATTTGGGCGTTGCACCTGATGTGCTTCTGTTGACCAAACGAACGGTTAAATGACTGAGCGCGGGCGGGTTGGCCATCCCAAACCTGTTCCCAACCAAATGGACCCATCCCTATATGGGATGGCCTTGGGGGATTCCCGTCATCCATCAGGCTAAGTGCCATCATGCTAACCTTTGGAAACGTAGTCAAGCCCTAGTTCAGATGTTTGAGGTCAAACCTACAGAGACTCAGCCCGCCGCTGAATTTTGCAATGTCAGTTCCCAAAGAATAAACCCACCCATTCCTGAACAATTTGCCAGTTAGGTCAAATTTGTGGGTCCCAACCTCATCCTGTCACTACCCAATCGACCACTATCTAATCAGTTGCATGGCACTGAGAAAATTGTTGGTCAATTTTCTTACTTTCCTTTCCAAATAAATTTTTGCCTAAAAAAGAAATTTTTTCATTTTCCATTCTGATCGCATCCCAGATAGCATTTCCCTGGTGGTCCATCACCCCGCACTCCAGGTGGACTTTACCAATTCTTTTGGTCACCATGGCTCCCTCTATTGCCAATTGGGCCCAGCAAGTCCAACACTTTTGGTCTTACAACCCCGCTCTTATGAACTTCTGACAACAATACATGGGGATCTTATGGCCCTATGTACAACAATGGAAAGAAAGAATTCATCTCCCTATCGCCCCCATTAAGTTGGCCTCTCAAGCCAAGAATCTCATCAAAACTATCCCAGTAATCCCACCTCAGGCAGTTAGAACCACTGAGTTGGGAATGGGTTCAGTGTGGTTTGTCATTGGGATACTCCTTACCCTGTTGTTACACCACCACTTCATGGTATCACATTTCCCAGCTCCATATCAAGTCGTACAGTTGGTAATGCCTCTGGCATTCTGGCTTGCTTTTTGGGTGTTCACGAATCTGACTGGCAGGCCGGTCTAAACTTCTTCTGCCGTTTCCATGACACACCACATCTAAAGAGAGTTTAAGTTCCTCATATTTTGCTGGTGCAGTGTTTTGTGAAGATTACCTGTCAAAGCAGACCTGATGTGACATGTCTGGCGACCAGAGAATTTAATTTTTTATTGGTTGATCAATGGGCCCCCTGTAGTGAGCACCACTGTTATAATTTTTGGCGATATCATTGGGATTCACCATAAGGATTGCATAGGTCAAACCCACCAAACAATGGACAGATAATGTGAGTATCATCAGTCTCCAAACAAATTAAAATATAATAAAAGTATGAAGCGATAAGCTCCAACCACAGTACTTTATTTGTTTTAATATAAGCAGATTCCTTCTGCTTTGCACTCTCAATCCTATTAACAACCTCTTTCTTCAATTGCCCCATCTCACTTATATATCAGTGACTTTGGACAATACTGCTTCCTTGGCTTAGACTATTTGGGTCTGTCATATTCCCATTGGTTCTGGCAGAGTATGGTATTCTAAAATCTCTATTGCTTTAGTTCAAGGCAATCTAATTAATACTCATCAAGTGTCAACATTGCCTTATCATTTTATTTGGAGGTGATCCAATAAGAACCCATTATAACCAAATATTGCCTTATCTTAAGGCACATAGTATCATACACAGTCATCATGGTTGGCAGATTCTCATTAACCCGCCTTAGAGATTCAGGGTTTATTGTCCAGTCATACCAAAATCTTGACAGGGCCTAACCAAATCTTGTTGTTTATTAGTTTTTACTACTATATACCGTGTTGTACACCCTTGCCCTGGATCCCTTTTAGCTGACATCCTCATCAGTGCCCTGTTTACAATCTTGATAATGACTAGTTCCCTGGCGGTGTGGCTGTGCATCTCACACCACCTCTCTGGTAATTGGAGAGTTACATACACTCTCCTTACAAAAACGCCTAAAAGAAGTTTATAATTTATATATTTCAGTCCTGTTTTCATAATCTGAAGCCCTCTCAGCATAAGGCTTATTTATAGCATTTATGGAGCGTTTTAAGTTTGTTTCCCGTTAATAATATAGCTTGTCATCGCCTGTTTCTAGCCTTCTCTTGTGTTCAAATTGAACTTAATTGATACATATCTAAACATGTATCCTAGAGCCTTTAATGGCTACATTATCGCTAATTTTTGAGAATGGAGCAACTTCTATCAATTTTAGCTCTCTGCCACTTACTGGAAGTTGCATCAGAAATGGAAGGTTTAAACCATTCTACAGCTTCAGTTGAATTAAATAATATTACTTCACATAGGAGCATGGTGAAAAGTAAAGATAATATTAATTAAATGTGAAATGGTTGATTAAGTTACCCTCATATACTATTTTCCTTATTAGAGCAATTATATCTTGTGACACTAACTATTTGGATCATCCTATGTTTACTATAGCTGTTTAGTATTTATAAGTTTACATACTAAAATCTTTTTACTTAATTTTGTAGCACCCACCAAATGATATTGATTCACCAGTTGAATCGTCCGCTTTATTAACATTTCTCTAAGACTCTAATCATATATATCATATTTATTGACCTATTTGAATTTTATAGCCTACTTTAACACCTTTAAAGTTGTTTCTTAAGTTCTATTTTACAACATTTTGATATGTTTAAGATATCTAAGTAGCTACAATTGGATCAGCACTGTTCTAAATCCAAATCATACAAGTGAGTTGATAATTAGCTTGATTGGAATAATTAGGACAAAATCATATTACCCTCACCAATACAATTCTATTTAGGTTTCTTTTTAAATTTAACCTTCTTCCACCCCTATTGACTAAAACAATTCTAGTTCAGATTATTACTAAGCTCCTCAGAACTGTTGCTTACTGGTGGACTACTCACATACTGTTGGATTGCCCAGCGATTCAGTTGACTATATGGTTATCTACACCATATCTGCCTGTCTACCTGAGGCTATAGTCATTCTCTTCAAGAGTAAATCCAGTTTAATCTACTGTAGATAATCTTTCTTATCCTGATCTTCAGAACAATCCGTTTCCATGCTTTACTTTGCTCCTGGGCTTAACCTAATCTTGTCCTTCCTCTGACCAAGCCTTTAGGTTTTGATACGCTGCTATCCATTAGTTAACACGTTGAGTACCACGTCAGTCACCAGTGACTGACACTGAACTTTCTGTTTAGGCTGCGTCAACCACCAGTGACTGACACTAACTTTTTGTTCAGGCTTCATCAACCACCGGTGACTGACAAGGTAAAATATGATATAAAACTAAAAAATTTACATTATTTTAAGTAATTACTGAAAATTAATTTAAAATTTACTTCATTCCTATTTATTACAGTATTATATCATTAACATGATGAGTGCCCCATCAGTCACCAGTGGTTGATGCAGCCTAAACAGAAAATTCAGTGTCATTCACCAGTGACTGATGTGGCACTCAACTTGTTAAGGCATCTGAAGTTATCACTACATCTATTTTGCCATTTGTTTTTCCACATGGTCCCTCCTAATTACTTGGATATAACATCTCAGCACTTACCATGCAATTTGCTTCCTCATGCCCACTATGCTCCATCTAACCCTTCTCATCCAATAATTGCTTAGTTCTGGTTTTCTTTTGATGATATGATATGATCTTCAGTATTATTAAAATTGCTTACCATCTTCAATATTTGTTAGCATCAACAAAACTAAAAGTGCTACCTAATTTTATAATAAAATTCACTTGCTATTATAAAATGGTGCTTGGGTGAGAGGTTTACAATTATACTATCCACAAAATAAAGTAAAACTATGAATTAAAAAATAATTTATATGATTATTTACTCCATCATGTGTTATAGTAGTATATTGCCCTTTTATTATAGATTATTTTATAAGCATTTGGTTCTTTAAATTAGTCTTTTATCCCTATAGTGGTAGATGATGAATTATACTGTAACAGCTAAGCTGATTTCTACGCTTCAGTTGATTAAAAATAAAGAGTTCCATGTTCAATTGTTTAGATTATATGTCTATCAAAACAATTAATTTTAAGTTCTATACATGGGTAAATTTGGTAAAATCAAACTGATGCTCTTGATTTATCATTCTCACAGATCTTTTATATATATAGTTAGGTCTACTTTAGTAAAACTTTTTATTGCAATTTATTATACACCCTTTTAAACTTTTATTCTAGATATCAGCTATCACTTTATCTTACTGAGTTTATTACTAGGCAATAATATCAACCTCTCTTATTCCCTATGTCATTACCAAAACCCTTACAAATAATGAATTATTATCTATACTTTACAATTTTAGGCTTTATTGTAGCATTTAACCTATATAACAAAAAACTTTGGACTTTGACTTGGGACTTAGCTTCTATTTCTAGAGCTCATAATACTGGCAATTTATTATATATAGGTTTTTTAAATCTATAAAAAATTGTCTCTTTGTTGTGTTGAATATCAGTTAAATTTACACATCTAGAATGATTATCATGTGAAACACTGACAAGGGCTAGATTATTAAGAAATGGCTATAGATATGGGTTCATAGAAAGTTTATTACTAATTATACTATCCTTAAAAAGATCTTGAGGGGCAATGATAATAATTTAGAAAACAAAAGGCTACCCTGGGCCTTTTAGCCTTGCTTTTCTGACATTTTACCAGATTACACCTTTGGACAATGTTTAATTATTGAAGTTGACATACCTTATTTGAACTATCAAATCAGCCAATTACTTACTACTTGCTAAAACATTTAAATTGATAATTAGACAAATGACCACCAACCACTTGGCAAAACTATTTAAACTATCCAATCAGCTGATTATCAAACTGCTCGGCCATAAAAATATACCAGTTACCATTAAAACATATAAATTTTTTTACTTATTATATTAAAACTTTTTTATTTTGCTATGAAAATAAAAATTTATGGTGTAATATTGTATTGCCATCTGACTTTAGTAACTGTGCAAAATCTTATCAATTGGTTATATCAGGAAACGTGTTAAATGAAGGTTGCAAGGTTCCAACACAAACAAGATTGTGAGTTAAAGAGAAG
The DNA here is from genome assembly GCA_022478985.1 of Massospora cicadina. Classification (NCBI taxonomy): domain Eukaryota; kingdom Fungi; phylum Entomophthoromycota; class Entomophthoromycetes; order Entomophthorales; family Entomophthoraceae; genus Massospora; species Massospora cicadina. The sequence continues at coordinate 13,677 of JAKSZP010016590.1, read as the reverse complement.
CAAGTAAACCCCCCTTGGGTTGGGACCATCTAGTACTAATAAGAAAAGCAAGTAAAAAATCAATATAGTTACAATTTGGCCTACCTTGATGGCTGAAGGGATGATTGGCGGATAAAGGCCATTCCTATCTTGGGCAATCAAAAGCGGCAAACTCATGATTAGATTTAAGATATAATCTAAGCAATCGGATTATATTTAAAACTAGCGGAGTTACCCGTGCTTCGCTACAGTATCTATAAAATTTCAGATATTCAAATTTAACTTAGATCAATACTATAAATAAACAATAACCACTCAGCCAAATTTTATTGCTCAATCAAATCAACCAAAAATTATCAACCACTCAGCTAAATTTAACTGAACTTATCAAATCAACCAATAATTAATCACCCTTCAAAGCTAAACTGTGTCCTATTGATTCGACCAAAAGCCATCAACCACTGAGCCAAACAAAATGAACCCATCAAGTTAATCAAATAACACCAAATTGCTACCAAAACATCTCTCTATATATTTAAAACGACTTTTTGTAACTCGTACCTATGTAAATCCTTAAATTCATCAACTTTTGCACGATTTAGAGCTAATAAATACCCAAATAACCACTAACCACTTAACAAAACCATTTAAAATATTATATCAACTGAATATCAAACTGCTCAGCCGTAACTATATCGATTACTATCGAAGATATATAGGAGTTACATTTAATACATATAAACTTTTTAATTAGAACATGAAAATTAAACTTTTTTTGAATTATTGTATTGTCATCCAAGGCCAACATCTGTGCAAAGGTTCAAAAAAATTTTATTGATAATAAGTGTCCGAAATAGAGCTTGTAAGATTTGATTACAGACAGACAGAATTGACAGTGAGTTTAAGAAAAGGGTATAAAAAGCGATTACACCAGAATTTGAACAACTGACCTTTTATAGAGTTGAAGTTTAGAGCCTAAAGCTGAGCCAATTTTGCTAAATTTTTTTTAAACTCCATACTTTATTAAATAAATTTAAGGGAAAGTAAGAGGGGAGTGCAGAATACAGGTGATTTGACTGAGGGTAAAAAGGCTGGGGATTCAGGCTGCTAGAGTTCTAGCACCTCCAACCATTGCTGATTGGTGATCACCATCACTAGCCATGGTTCTAGCAGCGGCGGGCTTACAGGCCATACTATTCTCAAATGATTAGTAGCTTCATCACATGCAATGAGCGATCTGGCAGGGAAAGCTAAATGCATGGCCTTATAACACCCGGGGATTAAGTGCAAGGATTTTGAGATCTGGCAGAGCTGATCGGAGATAATCTGAATGGTCTTCAATACCAAACCTCTGTAATGGGGGCGCTCATGCTCATAACCTCGGCGATGAGCGCACAGTGAATTACCCATACACAATAATGGTAAATGAAGGCTTGTAGTTGGATCAGAGCCATTATTAAGGTTTTTGTAAAGAACAGGTCCTGTAATGGATGTATACCTGGAGGCAAATGATCACCTGATAGGATGTATCACATCATGGACCAGTATTTTTTGAACACAGCATATTCATAATAGCAATGTGCTATGTCTGCTTCCGGTTTGGTGCATATGGTGCATTCTTTGTGCTGGTAATCCAGCTCGCTGTGCTTGCCCAATTTGAATGCCCAATTAAGGATTTGCCATGCTACTGACCACTGTTTGGCTGTAACCAAGTGGGAGTTCAGGCCTGAAATCAACTCCTTCATCAGGTAGTTGGTGTTGTGGCCTTTGGTAGTCCAGTCATTAAGGATTTGTAGGTGGGTGGGCAGATTGCACCCCAGTTTCAGGAGTGGATCCCCTATTCTATCAGTGTCAATTTGTACCTAATTCTGATCAACTTGGTTGCATATTTTTCAGCAATTTGGTTATGTTCCTCCCAGCTTGTTGCAGTAATCATTTTTTTATGTGCTTCAACATCCCTTTTAATTTGGTTGGCCTCTCAGTCTGATCTTCTGAATGACCACCCACCTTGGTGCACAGCCCAATTGCAGAGTCACCAGTAGTGTGGGGCTCCTTTTTGTGAGGTTATCTTCAGGTGGTTCACCATCCATTTGCACAACAATCAGGGGGAGACTGGCTCTTGGAGGCCTTGAGCTCTTGCCCAGTTCACACCCCATGCTAGAGTCAGGCAGCACATGTGCATCTGTGTTAGCTTCAGAAACGACTTTCCCCATATGCGCTGGGCATGAGATTTGAAGTCCAGTAGGCCCATGCCTCCTTCATTCTTTGGTTTTGACAGGGCTTCCAGTGGAATTGGTGCCACCTTTGCCTTAAACCACAGGAAAGTTCAGAGCATTGACCTGATTTTCTTCTCTAGGTTCAGGCTCATTGGCAGCATGTGAGCAACATACCATTGCTTTGAGAAGATGAAGATGTTTATTGCCTGCACTTTCTCCTTGAGGCATAGTCTGGCACTTTTCCAGCATGATATTCAGAATGATAAGCTTGTCAATACTTCTTGTTTGGTCTCCAGTACAGCTGGTCCCTTGTAGTTGAAGAGTATCCCAAGGTATCAGACTGTCTGGGAGCTTGTAATTGGCGTTGTGTCAGTTGACAGGCTGAAGTTTGGGTTGCTGACCCTCATCACTGAGATTTTTCTAAATTTATTTTTGCATTTGATGCAAGCTGGTAAAGGTTTAATAAAACCTTGGCACCCTGGAGGTCAGTTAAGGAGCTTATTCCTACAACTGTATTGTCCACAAATGCTAGCATCTTCAGTGGCATTTGGTTAGGGTGGACAAAACCCCAAAGTTTTGTGTCTGCTGCCACCAGTAGAATGTTAGATGCAAAGTTGAAGAGTATCAGTGACATGGGGTCTCCTTGGCGGAGACCTTGCCCAACAGAGATTTTGTTGGTTGCGCCATCTGTGACCATAACCTTCATTACCAGACCTGAGTATAGCATCATTATCCATGCTCAAAATGTGTCAGGGATACCGACCGCCTTCAGTGCCTCATGTAGGAATGACCACGCTACTTGGTCATATGCCTTTTCTATGTCAAGGAACATAAGGTATCCTTGTTCGATGCCCCTCATATCCTGGAGTATGCTCTGGACTGAACCTATGCTGTCCCATATACTACAGCCTTTAATGAAACCGTGTTGGGCCCTATGGAGCGTGTGTGGCGCTGTTGCCATCAGCTGATTAGATAGTATGCGCGTGAGCAGTTTATAATTGTCATTTGATAGTGCAATTGGGCGCCAGTTCTGAATTTGGCATTTGAGGCCTTTTTTGTACAGAAGTACAATTTGGGTCTCATGTCCTCCCAGAACTTGTTTTCTGTGGGTCAAACAGTGGTTAAAGAGGGCTTTGAGCTCCGGTGCAATGTGGTCTCAGAATATGCTGTATATTTCTTTACACATATTGTCAGGGCCTGGTGCTTTAATTCTTGACAACTCCTTTAGCGCCCTCTTAACTTCATTGATAGAGATTTTGGTGGATAGCTTGGCAACATCTTCTGGCATACAGCCACCCAGTGCCAGCTTGGCCAGGTCAATAAGGGTTTTTGTCACCAATTTGCTCATTTCTTGCTGTCAGAATAGATCGCCATAAAAAAGCTCGACTTCACACTTGATCATTTTGGGGTCTGTTGGTACTTCCCCATCCGCTGTCTCCACTTCCCGTACCCTAGCCTTAGTTCAAATTTCCTTGAGGTGTTTAAGGCCCTCTTTGGTCATCATCCCCGCTAAGCTCTGATATTGGTAAGTTGCATTGGTCCATCTCTCTGAGTCTTGTTTCATCATTATAGCTCAGTATTTTTTGTGCGTTGTTCAGTACTCACTCCACCAGTCCTTGCTGTCCTGGTGGGTGAGCCTCAGGCTTTCTAATTTAGACTTCAGTTGCTTCACGGCAGCTGTTCACTTGTAGGAGGTCACTTTTACAAACATCATACTATCATGTTTCATCTTTGTTTTGATCTGGGTCCATCTTTCTAGTGGGTCTTAGCTCCAGGCGGTTGTCCAGATGTGCTATTAGCCAATCCAGTCCTGCATCTACCATTTGGCACCAATCTCCATTCCTCAATGTGGATGGTGCCAATTGCCACTCGTGGTTCCTCATAGGTTTGTCAAGGTCAATCTCCACTCAGATGACCATGTGGTCACTTTCAGCATTTATGCTAACCTCGCTGTTGGATTTCATTGGCCTGAGGTCAAGTGATATGAGGATGTAGTCTAACTGTGATCCTGACAGTGGGGATCCAGCGGCATTGTATGTCCACCACGTTAGATTGGCCAGGTCATCGTCCTCTTTGTCAATCATTAGGCACATCCCCAATTTAACTAGGTAATTGAGCATCTTGTCAGCTTTACTGTTGGGGCATTCTCTCATTGGGTATGTATCCTGACTCATATTCATCCAGAAGTTCAGGTCACCTGCTATTATGGTCATCACTTTGGATGGCACTTCCACTAAGAAATCCCAAAAAATACGGTTTTTGTGGAGCTTTGGCGGGGCGTAGACTGCTACCACCCATATGCTCCTGCCAATTTCTCTGTTTGTAGCCATTGCTAACAAGATCCTACCGGTGTGAGTTTCTTCCATAAATTCCAAGTCTATTTTCTTGTCCATTGCAACTATTGCCACGTGGTCCATCCATAGGGCTTGGTAGCATATCTGGTGGGACCACGGATGGTTTTACACATTGCAGTTTGAGCTTGGCACCATTTCTTTTTGGTTACCAGCTTGTGTTTCTGAAATAAAAAAGTAGGTCAATATTATTATTGGTTTTTAAGTGGTGCATTTTCCTCCTCCTCATTTGTATGCTCACCATCCCCTGAGCATTTATAGTTGCTATCCTCATTTCCAGCTGCCTGACCCATGAGTATGAGGTTTAGCATTGTCTGGGTTGTAAATTGAGTCACATACAGAGGTCTGGTTAATTGATGATGGTGGTGTCAATGGTTGGTGGGGTGCGATATTTGGTTTTTGAGGTCAGTTGGTTGGGACTGGGATTATGTTCAAGGGCATCCTGTGCACTGGGAATTTGGTCGCCATCCCCATCTCCCTGTCAATGGTTAATGGGGATAGTTTTATGATTGGGTCTGGATGCCCCTTGTTTTCTTCAGGTGGACCGATAGATTTGCCCTCATCCATCAGCCAGATTTTCACCCCTTTGTTTGATTTATTGGCAGAACTCAATTTTTTAGTCAGCAATTGCCCAGCCAATTTTGTCGATCTTGACTTTCCTGCAAATTTTTCTCTGGTCACCTTGGGCTCATTTACCAATGACTTCTGATTCATTTTTTTATTGCCTTTCATCTTGTCAGGCTTCAATTTTGACTTTTTGGAATCCTGTGGCTGCCTGTGCTTGGAAGACTTCTTTGGGTTCACCTTCTGCCATCTCTCCTCCTCCCAGACCATCTATTCCACTTGGGTTGGACGTTTCTCTGCTGGTCCTGGGCTGGTTCCCTCATCCATTGCATAAGATTTGGGGTTCAGATTTATAAATGGTTCATCATCTGCTTCAGGTCATTTTGCTGTTTCTCATTCCCACGCCTCTCTGTGTGCCAAGTCTAATTCTTGTTGTTGGTGTTTTATATCCGCTACCTCCATTAAGTTTCACAACATCCATTCTCTGGCTTTTGGGCGGAGGAAGGTCTTGGTGCCCACCTTGGTCCTTTCCCCCAATGGGGTTGTATTCATACTCCCAAGTAGTTTTACCTTTACGATGGTGGCATTGAACCATAGTGTGGCCAGTCTGATAGCAGAACTGGCACACTTGTTTGGCATCCTCCTGTTTGACATACAATACCCTATCAAGGCCAGGCAGGTGGATGAATCTGGGTAGAGAAATCTTATTCAGTTTCATCCAGGGGGCTAGTTTGTACGGCGCTTCCACTGTCTGAGGGTGGAGGCACTTCACGATGTAATCTCCACCAGCTTGGCAGAATTTGTGTACTTCCCCATAGTATGACAACCCGGTCCAGATTGCTTTGTGCACCCACTCCCGTTCACAGTCAGTGGGGAGGATCTGGAAGGTAACCCACCTTGCCGTTTGGTTGGCGTATCTGGTCAGCTCCATTTGCAGATAAATCCTCTTGTACTTGATGCTGATTTTGAGGAGCTTCTTGCAGTCCAACTTGCCTGGGATTGCTATATCTATATAGCCCCATTTGGGGACCCAGTGATGATCAAAGTCCCCTCCAGCTAGGTCTTCATCTAGTTCCTGGTAAATTGACAGAATTAAATCAGACCATTCTTCCTCCTTCACTAGTTGTAGGTGGTTTTGGATAGCATCTTTAAGGTATGATTTTAATGCCTGGAGATCTGTAAAGCCCCCGCTGATCAATTGATGGATGTATTTGATATGGCTCCCTGCTCTGTTCCAGGTGTTGTCCTCAGTATGTGCTGCCACTGCGCTGTACGATTTTGATTTTGTGCTTGGTTTGGGTACATCGGCAGGGGTCTTTCCCTCCGGAATCCAACTTACTGATTCATCGAGGCTGAAACCCCAGCTGAGGAACGCTTCAAGTTGGCAACTGTTGATACCACAGCAGTTGATACTTTTAGCCATTTGCGCTCTGATCTCCAGGCTCTGCCACTCTAGGGTATCCGCTGGTGAGAACCCCAGTTGGTATCATTTGAGAGCGGATTTCAGGCTGCACATTGGGTGGAGGTATTGTTGGAGGACCTCCAGCGTAATTGAGCTACGCTGACACCAGTCCTTTACAGTAACGTTGTTTGAGCCCCCATCTGTTTTTACCCATGCCATGTCCACCGAAACCCCCGCTTCACACCATTGAAATGCTTCTGAGGGGGTGAAGCCTTTGGTGGTGCATGGAGCAGCTATCATCAGTTCTGGGAAAGATTGTTTCCAATCCCAGATAGTTTTGATGCGGATCCCCGCTTTGAGCCATTCTCAGCCCAAGTCTGGGTTGTGACCCCTTTCATCACTGTTGCTGCCTATAGCAAGATCTCATGCTCCATCCACAGTTAGGATGATTGGGGGGTGAACCCCGCTGTGTCCCAGTCTACAGCCTCAGTGAGTGTTGTGGCATCATGCCAGATTTTCCACTTTGCAATCAGAAATGGGTGGCCTCTGAGGGTTTTGTGAATCGGCTTGGTCACCCCCAGTTCTGCCCATTCACGCACTAGGTCCATACTGACCCCCACTAGGAACCAGTATTTCATCTCCATTGGTGTGAATCTGTTGGTGGACCAGTTGATGGCCTCTTCCAGTGAATAATCCTGAAAGGGTCCCCATTCCACTGCCTTTTCCTTTGTCCAGCCCACTTTCATCAGGTCTGATGCAGTGGCAGGTGGAATATGGGTATATGACCAGTGTAAGGCTTTGGTTGCCTTGAACCTGGCTGCAATCCACAGTAGTGCCTCCTCTGAGGAGAAGGTAGTGTTATACCATTCCAGCGCCATGTCCACCGGAATGGAGTGTCTGGCCCATTCAAGGGCTGTAGATGCATTTGGGAAATATCTAGTGTATTTGGCTAAATTTATTGGGTTGAGGCCCAAGCTCCTGATGGCTTGGGCATAATGTGCCATAATGCCCACCTTATTATATTCCATCGCATTTTATAGGTTGATGCCAGCCTCCATCCAGGCTTTTGCATCCACCAGTTTTAAATTTTCACGGATGGCAGCCTCTATCACCTTGTAGTCCACAGGAATTTTCATCCACTCCAGGGCATCTTCAGTTTGAACTCAGGATGCCTTGAATTGTACCACCATATCGATCAAGATTTGGGTGTTAAGCCAGCGTTTGGCCACTCCAGCGGAAAATTTATGGTCACGCCATATAGCTGTGATGGCTGGCTTGATTCCTTTAGAGACCCACTGAGTCACCGTAGAGTACAGAAACTGGAGTGCCTCCCATTGTTTGACCTCGTGGGTGGACACACCTTGATGCGCTAACATGTCTGACTGGATTGGTGTAAATTTAACTGGGGCCCTGGCCATTGACTTGACCGCTGTTGGGGTTTCCACCCCTTCCAGTAATACTTTAAGATTTTTGCTGATCCCTCTTGGGTGTCTGATCCCTCAGATTTGGTCTCCAATATAGAGTCACCCCCACTTTGGTTGGTACTCAATGGATTGGCTTGGTTCTGTGATTGGATATTCAGGATCAACCATTGATACATTGTCAAGCTATGGCCCCCTGTCAGAATGCCTTCATTGGGGATTGTGCTCAATTGCATATTGGGCATTCTACCTGATGAGTTACTCATGCTACTGAATTGATTTTGGTTGGGGATCATTCACTCCCCCAACTGGGCTGTTTCAAGATTGGCATCCAACTTGTTCTTCACTCAAATACCCCAAGCTGATTTGGTAAGTTTCTCCATGTTGAAAGAAAGCTTTTTATTACTTGACTCCATTGGTTTGAATCACTGATTTTTGTTATTTGAATCTGAGTCAGTTTCAGATCCTACCAATACCTCATCCAGGTTTTTGTATTATTGACAAGAATTTTCTCACCCTGTGAGGCCCCAGTCCCCCCTGCTGATTGAGGTTCACTAGGGAATATTCCTGATTCCACTGTCTTGGTGTCAGGCCTTGCTCCTGGAAGGTTGCGCTTGTTATCTGGGTGTCAGTGGGCCTCGATCCTAGGGAGTTGACCCCATCATTTGCACTATTTGTTAAGGCTTCATGACCCATCAACATGTTCACTCATTTTGTTGTTGTTCATGTTGCCAGTTTGTTACTTGGTGCATACATGGTGGAATTCCCAGCCCCATTTCTAGTCATGTTGGGGCTTGGGCCAGCGGGAAGGTCAGCAGATGGTTCATCCATCTCAGTGACCTTGGTATTATTCTTAATAAAACTCACTATCGGTGCGGGCAAGTCATCTGTTTCTATGTGCTGCACACAGACAGGTGGCTAGACTTCCCTACACTTGGTTGGTTGGCCTTTGTTCACTGCTCTATAAAATTGCAGTGCATTATGGCAGTTGATTGCTCTCTCAATTCTTGTTCAATTCACTTTTTGTTACAAAAAGTGATATTTGTGAGAGAGAGGGATCTTGCTGATTATGCTAGAGGAGGTATTTTAAAATCAATCGGACTTTAGATTCAAAGTCTTGATTTAAATTAACTTACTAATTAGCCAAATGACCACTAACCACTTAACAAAAACATATAAAATATCAAATCAAACAATTTTAAACTGCTCAGCTGTAGCAATATAGTGAATACCATCAAAGTATATATAGGACTTTCACTTGTTACATATAAAACTTTTTATTTTACTATTAAAATAATATTTTCAACATTCATAAACCTTCTCAGGCATGCACACAACAACTCACCAAAGTTTCATCACAATTGGATGAATGGTATAGGAATGCATTTGGGACATACATACACACAGACAGACACACAGACATACATTCATTTTTATATATAGATAATCTTAAATACATATAATTTTTATTCAGTTATAAATCATGGTATAGATGAATAGTTAGATGTTGAGATCATTACTTTTAAAGATCTTTATATAAGTAGGTTTAGGTCCAGACCGAGCTTAAAAGTTTATCTGTAATTTCCAACTCTGGTTTCGCTTACCACGTCCCATTATAATTTTGCACGATTTTACTCTATACTGAAAGCACCATGAAATTTCCTAAGGCTCTTTGTCTGATAATTGTAGACTGAAGTAAGGGTTTCAGATGGATCCAAAATTGAGATGTTAAGGGCACGCTCCAAAAATTAAATTAACTGTAAAAAGTTGATTTAAAACTAAAGTAAGGTCTAGAATGCGAGACTTAGTGAAATGATCATTTCGGAAAAGGATATCTGTTTATAAGTCTTACTTTAAAGGAATCAATTCATTGGTGGACAGGCTCACACCGCTTGGCTGTCATGATTTGACTCGCTACAAGGTATATAAGATTTCCTTTTTATGTTAATGAGATTAGTAATCTAGTGTTGCAGCCTAGTTATTGCCACTGATAACTAATGACTTGTAAGTCTAAGGTTGAAAAGAGGTTTGAATTGATGTCGTTAGATTCAAATTCGGAATATGAGTGGCATCTAAATCCTGCAAGAATGGAAAGTATGAGGCTATATGGAATATCTTTAAAGTAGTTTAATTCAAAAGTGAAGTCAAATAGCAGTTTATCTAGCTCATCAATAATTATAAAACCTAGTATTTCAGCTGGCAAATGGGAGAATGAACAGGGCAATGACGCATATCAAACTAGCAAGCCAAACTGCGGAACGGAGGGAGGCAAAGTTTAAGATGTAAAGTGGGACGTAGATGGTGCGACAGATGGTGTAGATGACCGCCAAAACCGAAGCGCCCGATGGGTTCCCGTTGCCAAATTGGTTGGCAATTAATGCGAAGGCGAAGAACACAAACCCCTCCAAGGTATTGTTGTGGGCATACAGCGCCCTTTGACCATAACCTGCCTACTTTATAAGCAAACTATTTAATCAACTTACCATCTCCGAGTACTGTTGGCGTGGGTTGGAGTTGTCCAATCCGCCGGGGGTTCTAGACTGCGCGTATCGGACGGGGGCTAGGCATAGAACCCAAATTAAAAATACGGCAAAGCAGCAGCCGAATTGGACGTTCAAGTCGGTGGTAGCAAACATGTTGAGTTTGATAACTTTTCCCCTGCTTATACTTCGCAAAGTAACGATTATCGTTTATTTGAAGTCTCCTCTTATTATAGGGCTCCTATTTTAATTCAATTAAATCATATTAAGCTTAATTTATGACCTGCGACTCAAAAAACTGCAATTGCCCCCTTTATACTCCCAATCATTCGGAATGAAAAATATGGACCATCGCTTTCCCAAATTGGGATTAGTCAGTATTTTTACGTGTTCCATATTAATCAACTTTAAGCCCCGCTAAAGTACTTTGGGTTTAAGCAATAACAACTTTAGCTTACCAATTATCAGCTTGTCTATTGGATTATTCTTTATTCTTAAACTAGCTAGGATAAACCGTAAATGTCAGCATTAGATTTAAATGTTATAAAAAACTCTATTCTAAAGATCATATTTTCGATTTCAATTCCTTAAGGTTTAATAATGGTACCAGGAAGCACCGATGTAGGCATAATGAAAACAGAAGTGGAATTGTGTAGTTGACTTTGACCCCTCAGGAATTACCCCAACCCAAGGTTTTAACTTCAATTACCACCCGACTTATCACACAAACTGTTCATGTTTACATCTCGAAGGGTCCACTGTAAACGATCCTTTACTTTCAAAGATTTTATTCTCCTCTTGGAAACCTGATATATTAAAGTTGAGTTGATGGATTGCGTGAACCCTTTCGAGTATGCATTTAATATGTTTTAGAAACATTAAATCGGTTGATTGCCTAAAAAAGTAATATGACTCGCAAGGAGGATTCATCCAACGCAGATGTGGTAGATGAGCTTTGATATACTAACCGCTTCAAAAATTCATCCTCAGCTCAAAAAAAGGCATGTCTAAAATGGAGATTTGCTGGTTGAGCAACTCGTTCAATCCACCAGATCCATAGCTAGTTGAATCCTTTACAGGGCAAAGCGTGGTTATATAATAAGGGGTAATAGCTTAGTTTATCGTACACAATCACCTCAATCAAGCTAGTAATCAGCGAAATCTTGTTTACTGTCATTACCCCTCAAAATACACCCTCATTAACTACTTCTACTTAAATTGTTCTCCGCATCATTCAGTAACAGCTAAGTGAATATCTCCAGTAAGGTTAAAGGGTATAGGGGGTACACTATACTATCAATTGCTTTAAGTTTACATAAGTACGGCATTAACCATTCAGGACGGCTACAACTAGTGTTGACCATTGATTGTTAGGTGCGCAAGTTGCTTTCATAATGGAGTGCGGAGGTTTACAAAACAAAAATAAATTTTAAGATGTCTCTACCCTATAAAATCTAAATAGGAACCTTAACGATTATATTCACATATTTCAAAGCGCAAGCACTACCATTATTAATTTACTATCAAAAATGCCCGTTGAGATATATGCGTCTATAAGATAATGTTAAAAAGTATCATATCCGCTCATAAGAATATCTCACTTTTTTATCAAATATTGATTACTTTTTTTTAGTACTAGATGGTAATATTGATTACTTTAGTCATGCTGTTATATTATACAGCCAATGATAAATTAAACACATTATAACTAGTTTTTTATTGTAGACAAGATCTAGTGATATCCATCCTCAAACATAAAAAAATATTGAGCTACACATCTGGAAGCAACGTCTCAACAACTCGGATATTTTTAGGGGAGTTTGAGGGTAAGTTTTCAGACCAATGGATCATAAGAACTTTTATCGTAGATAACCTTTAACGGGACGCTCTAAATCATAGACCGTAGCAGAAAAAGGTTTATAATCCAAACCAAACATACAACCTTAGTTAATATCGAGCTTTTAATTCGATATCGTCTTCGATGGATTCTATTTGGTTACTATGGGAGAGCAAAACTCGGTGAAACTACCCATAAGCGAATTATACCTGGTTTAAATATTGTATCATCATAAAGTAGCTCAAGTGATGTAAAGGCTGTTTGGGGCATCTTTTTTAATTATTTACTGTTTAGAATAGTTAAAATTTTAGCAACGTTAAAAAGAAGATAAAACATTCTTTTGACCTACAACCTGGGTATAAGATTAATAGGTAGGTTTTGTAGTGGACATAAAAAGGGTGTGAAGTACAAGTTTATTTTTAAAGCGGTGGGATTTAACAAACCATATCTCTGATTACATAAAGGCACATGGTTACTTGTAGGATTATATTTGAGACTAGCAGCATACCCGTGCTTTGCAAAGGAGTTTCATGTACATAATGAAAATGTTAGTTTAATTAATAAAGTTCAATTAATTTAGGTTTCTTATAAATAGCTGTTGCCCACAACTTTGTTTGCGTGGTTTTCAAATTAATGTGATAATATTAGTATGAGTACACAACATGCATTGCAATGCCACTTAAAGATAGAAAGTATTTGTTTTTTAATTCTGTTTATTGAAGCGCTTTTGGATACACAATATTTTTTTTTTTCCATCTGGTGCATACATGAATAAATCAGAAGGTTTTCCGACGTGTGAGCAGGCCACATACAGCTGTCCATGTGAGAAGCATGGATTTTTCAAATTTAGTCCACACACTTGTAGTGATTGTCCCTGTGCTTTGTTGATGGTCATTGCAAATGTGAGTCACACTGGAAACTGCAAACCTCTGAATTCAAATGGTATATCTGTTGGAATCATTGGGATGCATGGCAACAGTACATCTTCTCCTTTAAATTTTCCATTTAATATTGTAGCTTCGATGTGATTGTTCATCATCTTTTTCACTGAAAGCCTGGTACCATTGCAAAGCTGTGGTGGATTGATGTTTCTGAGAAGAATGATAGGCACACCAATTTTCAATGTTAAAACATACAGCAGCATACCTGGCAAATCAAGTAAATTTAAGAATTCAGTTGGATAATTGACAACTTCATCTTGATTCTTTACATTATCAATGGACTTATATATTGTCACTTCACCTGGTATTTCATTTTGAATGCTGAAATTGATGGCATTGACATCATTGTTTTTGGCTGCTAGTATAGCACATGAACTTAGCCACTGATGATTTTTGTAATTCTGTGCAATATTTGGGAAAGCTTTGTGAATCAATTCATCTGTGGTTGCTGTGATTTTACAGAAGTTTGTTGGCAATGTGATACAG
>JAKSZP010016589.1:0-27737 GCA_022478985.1 Massospora cicadina | reverse complement strand
AGGACATGACCAACCTAATGGTTCATTGGTCTTTTTTAAGACTTGACCTAATCATCAGGACATGACTAACTTAATGGTTCATTGGTCCTTCAGGAACTCTTTTGTTTTTTTCTCAATCCATCGCTTTAGATACTTAGCATGGACTTGATTTACAACTCTTCCATTTAAGAAATTCTTGATGGAATAGGAGTCAGTTGCCATCTTGGCAATAATCTCAAATGGACCTGACCACAACACATCCAGTTTGTTTTTTTCTTCCAAAACTATGCGTTTTGCATTAGGCTACTCTTTTGCCTACTTGATATTCTTCTAAGGCCAGTTAGTTATTATCATCCGTCATTTTTGCTTGTATCCTTTTTTTCAACATAGTATTGAATGCTTGTGATTGCATATCAATCAGGATATTTGTCAGTCAGTACAAGTACTGTTCAGCACTCATCCTCAATGTTGGTTCCACCACTAAATATAATATTGCGGCAACGCGACCTTCAACCCATATAACAAATCAAATGGAATTTTTCCCATCACCATATGATGACTGATATTGTAGGCAAACGTCACCAAACTCAGGTACATTCCCCACATGGAAGTTCTTCCTGCAACCAGCTTCCTCAGCATCATGGCCAGCGTTTCATTCATTGTTCTACCAGTCCATTCTTTTCTGGCCGGTAGGATACTAACATGACTCCTATGATCCCCATTATCTCATTCATTCACAGATCACATAAGATGTGAAGTTTGTCCCATTATCGCTAAGCAGGACCTGCAGACATCCATGTCAATATCTACTTGATCCAGGATGAACTTCGCGGTGCTGGTAGCATCTACTTTTGCCAGGGCCTTTGTCTTGACCCATCTCGTCAGATGGTCAATGCAACTATTATGTACTTGACTCCCCCTGTGCTCATCGTCAGAGGTCCCATCAAATCAATGGACACCATATTCCAGGCAAATCCAGGGCGGACCAGTCAGTATACAATTGTATTCTTATGTGGTTTGTGCAGCTGGCACTCCACGCAACAAGCTAGATAGTCAGTGAAATCATAGTTAATGACTCCCAGTAGTAGTACTGGTGAATATGATCGGTTGTTTTTCTCAGGCCTCTATACCTGACAACCTTATGAGCAGCTTGAACGATAACTGCTCTTTCCAATGGCTTCAGAAATAATAACCACCTCCCATTAATCATCTTAAAAACTTGTTCATCCATGGTCTTGGTGTTTTCCATTGCTTTCCAAAGTGCACCTTGAATTTCTTGGAGCTTGTTCCCAATTTCTCCATCAACCATTCTCTGGAATAGCTCATCTGCCTGTGGGTATACCATCTGGACCATTGGTAACTGAGATAAGCCATCCACATTCTGGTGAGAAGCCCCCACTCGGTGGAAAATCTCATAATCATAAGCCTGTAGCTTAAGTGCCCATCAGGCCAGTCATCCTTCTGGTTCTCTCAAATTGTGGAGCCAACACAACGAAGAGTGGTCCGTCACCACTTTAAAGTGCATTCCATAGATATACAACCAAAAACTGCTTACAGGCATAAATGACTGCAAGGCATTCACACTCAGTTACGGTGTAGTTCCTCTCAGCGGCTGAGAGTGTCCAGCTCACATATGCCACTGGATGTTCGTCCCCAAATACAACTACTTGACTTAGTATGGCACCAATCGCCATCAATGAAGCATCAGTTTGTATGATAAACTCTCAATTGAAATTTAGATATTTCAAAATTGGAGAATCTATTAGTAACGGCAAAGCTCATTGAAGGATTTCTGCACTTTTTTTTCCATACAAATCCTTTTTTGGATCCTTCAAGAGATGGAATAAGGGCTCAGCTATTTTGGCAAAGTCCCAAATAAATCTTCTGTAGTATCCGATCATCCCAAGGAACGCTTAGATGTCTTGGACACTCTTCAGCACAGCCATCCATTCTATGGCTTCAATCTTCTGGGCTTGCGGCTGCAATCCACTAGAGTTGATCATGAATCCCAGATATTACAACTCTTTTTTGAAGAAGTGACACTTCCTCAGCTTAATCTTCAGGTTAGCCAGGAAAGTCACTTGAATACTTCTTCCAAGTGGTGTAGGTGATCAGTAAACGTCCTACTGAACACATTGATATCATCCAAGTATACCAGGACACATGACAACTTCAAGTCGCTCAGTATAGCATCCATGGCCCTCTGGAACGTTGCAGGCGCTTTGCATAGACCCTGGGGCATCCTCGTTGGTTGGTATAGCCCCTGAGTGGTAATAATAGCGCCTTTTTCCTGGTCTTCTTTTAGAAAGTCAATTTGCCAATATCCCAAAATCAGATCCATCATGGAGAAATACTTCGCTTCTCCCAATCAGTTTAGCGCATTGTCAATTCTTGGTAGGGTGTATGAATCCTTCTTCATAATCTTATTCAGCTTTTGGTAGTCGATCACTACCCAGTTGGAGCCATCCTTTTTCTTCACAATTAGAATTTTACTCGCCCAGGGACTTAATGATGGAACTAAAAGCCCATGATTCATTAGTTTTCTGATTTCATCTTCCACTACTGCTTCAGCCACTTTTGATTGTCGGATCAGTCTCATCCTGATCAGCAAATTTTCCTCAGTGTCAACCTTGTGGATCACATCTCTCGCACATCCCAAATTGTGGTCATCCTGAGCAAATACTTCCTGATACTTTTTGAACAATTCAAGCACCTCCTCTTGCTGGCCTTCCATCAGAACAGCGAGTTGCTCTTGATCAACCAATAGGTTGATACCCTTGGTTACCCTGGCCGGTAATCCCATCTCATTGAGAGCCCCAAAATCATGAAATCTCCTCAATTTGGCCATCGGGATCAGGTGAATAAATGCAATGATCTGATTCTTCCTGATCTTCATCATTTTTTTCACTTAAATTCGCCAGGAGAACTCGAATTTCTCCATGGCCCAGCATTATTATCCCAGGAGCCACCCAAGGCTCTACTTTGGGCTTCTTCCAGGGGCTTCCAACCTCCCTATACAACAGCTCAGGTATCTCCAATGTCACCCCATGTCAACTATCATCTGCGATCCTGGCAGTATGGTCTTCTCATTATTAATCATCAGTGGAATTCCCCAGTTTTCTAGGATTTCCGTCGGCATTTCTCGCCACTTTTGATAAACTAATTGATATCAAATCAGGACAATGCCATCATTGTATATTAAATTGATGAAGTTATTTCTCCTATTCAGCGGAGCTTCTCCATCCTTCTGATATACTAATGATAACGTCTGACCCAATATTATCAACATATTATTCTCAAAGTTACATTTAACTCTGTACTTCAGTAGAAATTCCATTCTGATCAGAATGTCATAGTTTTGGTTGGCCAAAGCTATTGCTGGAGCAGATATCACCAACGACCCAAATTATAGTGGTAAAACGCTATACGCTCCATGGGAGATGGTGGTATTTAGCCCAGCTGTCCTGTACTCCTTTTTGTGTTTTAAGTCTGGTGAGATCTTCATCCTCTTTACCAGCTTGGTTGAGACAATGTTGATGGGATTTCCGCTATTGACAATTGCCGTCACCCACACTCAATTCACTTGTATGTCTATATATGTACACTCAGAGTATTGTGATATAATGTTTACTGAGTGTATAGCAGCATTATTAACTGAATCGAGGGTGTGAATAATTTGCGCTGATAAATCAGGAAATGATTCCTTTATCATACTGAGGGGGATTGACAGATTGTCTTCATCTAATCAGACTTCAGACAATACTTTGGGATTCTTGGCGGTTCGAATCTTATCCACCAGTTGTTGGGCATATGGCTGGGCAACAACCTTAATTATCTTGGGGTTGATTTCCTTTGCCCCAGATCTGGTCACTGCATTTATGTCCAAATTGACCACTTAATACAGCTGATCCTGCTCATTGTCTACAAACAGATCACTGATATCAATTTCCTTGGTCATGATGTTGGGAGGAACAGTCTTCTCTGCAGCTCTAGACTGTTCCCCATCTAGGCCGTAGGCCCTTTTCCTGATTCCTTAGTGGCAGATGACTCTTTTGCCTTGACCACGTTGATTTAATCCTTTGGCTTCCTGAAGTGCACGGTAAAATGTCCTTTCCCACTACATTGGTAGCAGACGTTTTCCTTCTTATTCAACTGTTTAAATTCTTTGGGCTTATTCCTCAGCACAGTTTGGTTGTTCATCTCTTTAGCACCTTTGCTCCCCATCATGGTATTAGAATTGCACACCGGATTGGGTTTAGAACTTCTGTTTGGGGCATCAAAAGTTGCTCCCAAACTTTTAAATTATCTACCATTTGAGAGGTAGTTAATTCCGTTGCAAACATGGAAGACATCATGCGGTGAAAATTGCAATAGGGCCAAAGAGCCACTTGTATGGCAATTTTGGCATTGAAGTCGTCCAGTACTTTCACTCCAACCAGAATTTGTGACTCCTGGTAGAACTGATCCACGAAGCTTGCTAAAGAATCATCTTTAAGGAACTGGATTCCAATAAACTCCTGTTTGTGCTTCAACATGTGCGTTGGACTCCTGAATTCCTTCATGATGGCTGCCTTTGCCTCCAAATATGACCAGCTGTCCCCTCCAGGTGGGGTAACACTAAGTTCTGACAGTCAGTGTCTAAGCAATTCATGACCATCAACGCCTTTTGACAATCCCCGTAGCCATACATGGTCATATTGAACAGTCAGAAAAACGCTGGGGCGTTATTCTGATGGAACGTTGGCAATTTTGGAGTTGCCTTGAATTTCTCTGAGGTTTTTCTAGCCACCTCTCTAGGTTCAGCCACTCAGCTTACTTAAGGAATGACTTCAGGTGTCATCTCCAAAATGGCAGTAAAAGCGGGTGGCATGTTCCTTGGGGTATTCAACTTCCCAATTATCATATGAGGACTTCTTTCTTCAGCATTGCTTGCCACAATTGGCTCACAATTGCATTTGTGAGTTTTAAGTTCCTCAACCTGTTTGATCAGCTACTCTATATCAGTGCAAAAATTTCTTAAATGAACATGATCCGCTTCTTTCTACATTTTCAGATATAAGACCTCTCAAATTAGGTTCCCCTCTTTCTTCTTTAATGAAGTTACTTTCCCAAGTAACTTGTTCCCAAAACTTGTAACAAAAGATCCCTTCCTCCATCTTAGCAACTCGTTCTTTCAAGGCTGCAAATTCCCAATGATCTGCTGAGTTTAGGGCATTCTGATTCACAGTGGCTAACTCCATCCACGGTTTTTGTAGCTCATCTTTGTACGACATCCTTATAAGTTCTTCAACTCAACTACACCCCTATAGTGAGCACCAACTCTTAAAATCATTGTTTTGGGTTATTATTGGCAAAAAACGCAATAAACTCAATACTGCACAGGTTCAGTTCTTGTGCACATCCAACGTTGTAAAGTATAAGATATTATCAGTTGATATTGGTATGACAACTATTATCCATAGTTGAGTGAAATTCTTATATTTTGGCCCAACGCTCGGCCAGTATTCCCACTCAAAGTACTTGAGATGTCCTGATATAGGGATGTATTCCCTTGTTCTGTCCAACCCAATCTTCTCTGAGATTCCCTGAAGACAGTCTCTTCAGTCCAACACACAGTTGGCAGCAATCCCCAATTGTTTCTCCTTCTTCTCTAGATTCTCGATCAGATCTTTACTCTTTTCCTTAAGAGTCACCCAATTATCACACACAGCAATAATATCCTTGAGAAGGATAGAACAATTGAAAGCTGATAATAGTTTACTACTTAAACTATATACCAGATAAAAACTATAGAACTATATATCTCTAATATGATCTAACTGTTTATTGATTTATTATGAGTGAATTCTAGGGAATTTATAGTGGGGATTTGGTCATCTAACCCTCAGTTGACACCTCTTTGATGAAATGGCAGCCGTTGCCATTGAATCACCCATCCTCATCTCTGCAGAGATGGTCTTCCCATCCTAGCTAGGATTCTATCATTGGACATCCTTGAGACCTAAATGAAAAGAGTAAAAAACATGTCCCTAATGTTTTCTTCTCGATCCAAGTGAACCAACCATATTTGGCTAGCGACCTGCTTAGGTACTGGAACTTATTACCAATTAAGGCAGGTCACGCACCAACTGATCGATTTGCTAGTTGCAGGTGGCATCACTCGCCTTGCAACTTACTACTCATTCCCAATCAGTTGATGATAAAACTCTACTAATCCCAATTGGTACACCTGATAGTTAATCACTATCAGATGCCCCTATTTCATTGGCAACTCCGCCCAACGAGATCTTAAGTATTCATCCAGATCAATCCTCAATGGATATGATCAGGCGAATATCCCAAAATCCCCCAAACATAGTTACTCCAAAATTAGGGTCCACAGATTTCCAATTCACCTCAAATTAGGGAATTATCCCCTAGCGATTCCTGGTAATCTAGTAGGCTGGGAATATGGGAAAAAATTTCCAACAGAAGGAATTGTAAATTGTCCATAGTTCCAGGGCATAGGAAAGGATTTGGAGAAGTCAGTGGCATCTATGTAGGGTCTTCTCAGAGAGCTGATATTGAACTGGGTGCCAGGCCATAGAAGAGCATGTAGGAGCGCGTGGACCTTGTATCATAACGTGGTGACTTTTGGGCAGGTGAAAAAGCGATGGAGATGGGATTTAATAGGCTTCAAACAATGAGGGAAGCTGTAATGTTAAAAAGTAGGGCCAGTTTGATCCATTGTCCTATATGAACAATGGAGTGTTCGCCATAGGGTGCTAGACACCTTCAAAGAAAGTATTGGGTGGTTAAAATCCTGCCTGAGCCTCTGGAGGTTTATTCATGTTGAGTGAGGGAGGAGTTTAAGAAGGCGCGGGCAGATTGGAGGTTTTTCTGGGTTGAGATAAGATAAGATAGCCTCATCATTGTGTACTATCACATGGAAACAGGGACTGAGGCCTGGGCCATCCCTTCTATATGGGAAGTCGTGGTACAACTGTGCACCCACTTGTCTCAGGGCAAGGAATGCTTGATTCCAATATTTGAAGGAGAATAGTTAAAATGCGATGGCCTGGGTGGTTAGTAAGACACTCCACTAAAGATGTCAGAAATGCTCTAGGGAGGACCAGAGATGCTGACGTAGATTGGCAGAGGGCGGGCGCTGTAAGTACAGGGGAGCGTCTTCTCTTTTAGACCGGGCAGTGTTCCCATTCCCCAATAAAAAGGTTCCAAAGAGGGCGGCTGTCCCTCTAGTCACACAGGGTGATCTTACCCATGTGGTAGACAAGCGCTGGATAACAGCTCTTTCTCTGAAGATCCCTCCCCCTGTCCCCGTGCTTGCCTCAGCCAAATTATTATGGTGAATTGAGGAAATGTGCGCCAAAATTTTTGGAAACTGCCACCCCCATGAGCTAAAAGGATCTTATGAAGTTGATGGCGCTGAGCCCTCGAAATCAAAGTTCAAATGCCCTAAACCCAAAGTAACAAAGCACAATGGGCTCACACATTTGGTAGATGTGGAATCAAGTGTCAAATTCTTAGCAAAACTTTTTAATGGCATTGGGCCATTGAAAAGTTGTTGGGTAAAGACCTGCTTCAAACTATGAGTACAAAGCCTAATGGGCGTGTACCTCTTAATAAGAATGTGTCTAGTGACGAATCCTTGGTCAAAATTGCCAATGGCATCGAGCCATTGGGCGATAATGTTGCCAGTTTGAAACTCTCCTCAAAATCTTCAGGGATAAAGCCTGACGGGCATGTACCTCCATTGTCAAATGTTGCCAATAGCTCAAAACCCTCACCTCAAAAATCTGGATCATCGTTCAATGTTACTCACTTGGCAGAATGGGCGCCCAAGCAACTGGGCATGGGTGGGTTGGGTATCCTGAACCTGTTTTCAATCAGTTGGGACCGCCCCTACATAGGGTGGCCTTAAAGATTCCATTGCCTGTTGGGCAAGGCATGGTTGCACAAACCATCAGAAATGCAGTTAAACTGTGAGTTGAACATTTTAGGTCAAACTGACAGCAACTCAATCAACCACCAATTCATTCAAAGTCAGTTCATAGTGAAATCATTTTCCCCTCCCTATAAAGTTAGCCAGGTTAGTTCAAATCTTGAGGGCCCTGATCCCATGCTTTTATAAGTTATTCCCCAAATTGACCACTATTTAAACCGTCATAACACAATGAGGAAATTGTCAGTTATTATTCATAAAATTACTTTCCAATTAAAATCTCCTCAAGTTCTCAATTTTTGATTTTAATTTAAATTTTTATTTTAAGCTCCCTATGGCACTAACCTGTGGCTTTTCAGGACTTACATTGGTTGGGCAATACCAGTCATGATAGTGACTTTAGCTCCCTCCATAGCCAATGGGCCTATTATGTAAGAAACTTCTAAAAATTCAATCCCATTGTCAAAGCCATCTGTCAACAGGATACCAGAATCATGTGGGCTCATCTATCCTCACTTAATGCGAGGATCCAACCCCTTGCCTCTGTTTTTGTGCCAAACCCTCATATGGAGTATCCCAAAGCTGCAAGTATGATCATTTAACTCCCTGAAGCAAGGCCCGCAAGGTCTGGAGTTGCAACAGCCTAGTTCATTGTCAGGTTCCTTTTTACGCTTGCCACACATCAGCACTCAATTGCTACTCATCTTCCCGCGCCATATAACGTTTTTCAATCGGCGATGCCTCTGGCATTCTGGCTTGCCATTTAAATGATTTTGCATCCTGACTGGCAGGTCAGTCTAAATTTCATATACCGTCTCCCTGACATAATCAACTGACCATTGTTTCTATAAATTTCCGCCCTCCTCTTAGAGATGGGCGCCACAGTGGTTACCCTTTATCAATTGAACGTGCAGTTGGTAATTTGTCTCCTAATGTTTGTTTGGTCAGACGCCAATTTTGTGAGCAGCGTTTGAAATAATTTTGGAGGAATTTCTCCATGGTAGCAGGGCCCCTTTGGACGCTACTCTTCCCTCAGCTCATTCTTAAGTAGGTAATTCAGGTGTCCCTTCCCAATATATTGCTAATAAGGTCCTTGACGCCCTTGCCAAGGTGCAAATGCAATCTGCTGTTGCCTTGAATAATGCTGCTTCATTGCCTAATGCCTAGCAAGGGGTTGCCCTTTTGGATGCAATTGAAGGTGAAGCCCATCGATGGGTGCAAGGAATTCTGCATTCTGCTACTCGTGCAAGTGATTTTAACTCACTTGTCACAGCAGTATCAGCAGCTTTGAAACACCCTGTGTCACGTTCAGAACGATTATTTTGATAACTTTTTTTTATCTCTGAAGCCCCTAGCTTGGGTTTATTAATTGCAGCCTTCCGTGAGCAAGCCCCAGTGCTTGAGTTTTCTAGTGATATGCTCCAAGCAATTTTCAGATCTGCGTTAATTCTGCCTCTGCTCATCATGAAGTTTGGTCTACCCTTATGAGGACAGTGGATCAAATGTGCAAGGCTTAACTTCCATTAATGCCTCTCTTCGCCATGCTCCCCACATTCAAGCTGGAAACTACATGATCAAGTTGCTCAACAGAGATTTGGATTCTATTCCCGTTACTGAACCATTATTGATACTGGTTGCAGAGTCAGTCAATGACCCCACGCCCAAGTTAGATTACCTTGGTTCACCTGTCAATGAGTCACTAAAAGCCCAGATTGAAGAAGCTAGTTCCCAATTACTTGCTCTTCACAACTTTACTCCCAAAAAGAGCCCAATATCCCCCTGATTTGCTAGCTATCTCTTCATTATCAGCAGAAACAACCGAATCTTCCAATAAACAGAATTTTGCCTATTTTTATTTTTAATGAAAATTAGTATCAGTGCTCACCACGTGTCCTTCAAGGCTTTGGTGGACACTGGAGCAGCAGGTAGTTTTATGAATGTAGAGCTGGCCCACCAGCTGGAACTTAACCTGGACTTGGGTCCTATGGTGATGGTCGCTTTTTTCAGCCTCCCAGCTCTTGTACATAGTATGATGCCCAGTACCTTTGTTGGTTCACCAGCTTAGCTTTTGCAATCTGTTCTCTGCAATGCCAAACTTGGTGTTTCCATAAATTTTGGGGGTGGGTTGGTGGCATTGGCAGCATGTTAGAATTCACCTTGAGTCTAATATGTTGTCATCTGCCAATGGCAAGATGGAGGGCGAGTTTCCCTTACTGTATACAGTTATGAAAACTAAGGGCCATAGTTTGATTACTTCCCTTGTTTCCTTGCAGGCTTCCCATTAGATTTCCCTGAGCATTGATGGGATATCAAAGTAACTTCGATTCTAAGAAAGTGGAACGCCTCCCCCTCATACAAAATTCAACTTGGGGTTTTGGACAATGGTGCAGGTTGTAAATATTAACTGTCCTTTGTACCCACATACAGAAGAGGAGGAGGCTACTCTCAATGCATGGTTGGATGACATGCTTAAGAAAAAGTGGTTGTTCAAAGAGACATCCTCAGTTGCTTTTCCCAAATTCTTTGCCAAGACGGCTGATGGTTCCCTTTGTCCCTGCATGAATTATGGACACCTAAATAAAATCACAGTCCATGATCCCTACCCTTTTCCGTTGGAGCAGACAATTAGCCAAGCAATTAACAAGTCGCATGTGTTCTCTAAACTCAATCTTATTAACACCTAAAATCAGATTCAGGTGGTGGAAGGTCAAAAATGGCATAACGCTATCTAAACAAAAAGGGATATCTTTCCAATTTCGAGTTATGCCATTCAGGTTAAATAATGCACTGGCCACATTCCAAAGAATAATCAATTTTGTGCTGGGTAACCTCCAATTCACCTGCGCAGTCGCATAGTTTAATGATATCTTGGTACACTCACTGACTCCTGAACAAAATGTGGAGGACTTGAGAGCAGTAATAGCTGCCTTTCACAAGGCGTGCTTTTTTGTCAAGCCTTCAAAATGCAACCTTTATAGGGAAGATGTTACCTTCTTGGATAATCTCTTCTTAAATGGGTACGCCAATCTCCCCAACAAGTTAGATGCCATCCGCAAAGGCCAACTTCAACAATTTAAAAGCAATTGAGAAGCTTTTTAAGCAGTATCATTTTCTTGAAGAAATTCTCCCTGGCCCTATCCCAGTTAGCCGCTCCACTTCATCTGCTTATGGTTAAGAATGTTCCCTTTCATTGGAATCCTGAGTGCCAGCAGGCATTTGAGTTAATTAAAGACGGTTTCTTATCATCCCCCACCTTAAAACATGTGGACCCCTCTAAACCCTACGTCATAGTATGTAATGCCTTATCTGTTGCGGTAGGGGTGGTCTTTCTTCAAAAGCATGATGGGTTGGAACATCCAGTCGTCTATTTTTCCCACAAGTTTTCTCCCATTGAACAGTCCTGTGCCATCTATGATAAGGAGTTGGCAGCTGCTGTATAGGCCTTGACCCGTTGGCGGTATCTATTACAAGGCACTCGGCATGAGTTAACAGTGTGCATGGATCTTCAAGTCCTCCTTTATTTTTAAAAGCCACAGAAGTTGGCACATTGGCAGGCTCAAACCTACCAGGATTTGTGTAATTTCAACTTCAAATACAATTTTATAAAAAGAGCTCTAAATGTACTCCCAAATTTCCTCAGACTTAACCCTGCTCATTGCCCCACTGACTTAGATGAAGCAGATCTGGTTACAATTAGTTCCCCACTAAAAATTTATCCATTGTACCTCCAGTGGTCTTTACAGTGGACTTAGCTCCTGACGCGCCCCTTA
The DNA here is from genome assembly GCA_022478985.1 of Massospora cicadina. Taxonomy (NCBI): domain Eukaryota; kingdom Fungi; phylum Entomophthoromycota; class Entomophthoromycetes; order Entomophthorales; family Entomophthoraceae; genus Massospora; species Massospora cicadina. Next base: position 16,046 of record JAKSZP010016589.1, on the reverse strand, counting down.
TTTCATGGGTTTTAGCAGCCCAAATGGCTTGTGCAGAAGGTGTAAACTTCTGGAACGGTTGTCCCTCAAAGCTTCAAAACATTCTCTATATTCCTTGGCTGAGAGCCTCATTCATTTTAATCACGGGTGTGGGTTCCCCCTCTTCAACAAGCCAAAGTGATTTAGGCTCATCACAATCCCCCACAGTCGGCCATCCCAGAAAATTAGAAATGTATTGACTTAATCAAGCGCACCTATAATTGGGCAGGCTTGTCAAAATAATATGCCAGCCTGGATTTACAACTGTGTTACTTTCACGCGGGCCAAGTCAAATTGGTCAGGAAGAAATGGTCTCCTATACCCTTTACAACAGGATGAAGGTCCATGGTCATCAATGTCCATGGATTTTATTGTCAAACTTCTTTGTTCTAATGGGTTTACTACAGTGATGGTGGTAGTCAATCGTTTCATAAAATCTTCCCTATTTATCCCATGCTCTTACACTATCACTTCTGAGAAAACTAACACGTCTTTTTTGTGCTCCATGTATCTCTATGTTTAGTATCCCGCAGAAAATTGTCAGTGACTGGGGCCCCAGTCTACGGCACAGTTCTGGAATGAGCTTCTGTTAATCTTAAAATTATGCCATGTTGCTCCACGGCGTATCATCCCCAGTCCAATAGACAAACTGAGCAGGTTAATCAGATCCTTAAACAGTACTTGCGCTGCTATGCTGCAGCCATTCATGATACCTGGGCTAATGATCTTCCCCTCACTTAGTTTGCCTATAATAATGGAATGAATGCCTATATGGGGTTTCCCCTTATAAAGCAACCTTAGGGGTACAACCCTCATTTTCAGTCAGTCCGTGCCTGAGCCCAGAGGTCCCAGCCGCCGCAGATCATGTGGAGCACATTTGGTCCACCCAGTACTTGGTTGGGAGCATCTTACCAAGGCTATAAGTGACTACAAAAAGTTTACAGATCAGAAGTGGTTCCCAGCACATGTAATTGCGGTAGGTTCATATGTAATGCTTGAAACACGTCATTTGAGGATGCATGTGCCTTCTTGGAAGTTTTTGAGTAGGCATTTGGGTCCCCACTTGGTGGAGGAAGATTTGGGAATGGCGCTTTTCAGTTAAAATTGCCACCTCACTGGAAGCAACGTTCAGTATTCCACATATCTCAATTGTCTCCATTAAAGGGGACAATCCCCTTAGATCCTAAGCTGATAGTGATTGAGGATGCAGAGGAGGATGAAGTGGAGGGAATTTTAGCCATCCTGCAGATTTTGGAGGTCAGTTCAGTATCTCGTTGTGTGGAAGGGCTATCCAGCCTACAAGAACAGTTGGGTCATGGCCCAAGATTGCAAACTGCTTGGAGCTGGTCGAGGCTTTCCACATTTCTCACCCCAAAAGCTCCCCATCACCCTCAAAAATTACTACGTTAATGGCTATTAAGTTGCCCAAGGCCCACAAAAATGTGACTCTCATGAAGTTCCCCGGTGGTGGCGCCCCTCCTTTGGAAAAATGTAATGGTAATGTAAGTCGGGGGAGCGTCCTCTTTGTTTAGACTAGGCAGTATTTCCATTCCCCAATAAAAAGGGTCCAAATAGGGCAGCTGTTCCTCTCATCTCACAGGGTGATCTCGCCCATGTGGTAGACAAGCGCTGGGTAACAGCTCACCCTCTGAAGATCCCCTCTGCCCCACGATTTCCTCAGCCAAATTATTACAGTAAATTGAGGATATTTGCACCAAAATCGTTGGAAACCGCCACCCCCATGAGCTGAAAGGATCTTATGAAGTTGATGGCGCCAAGCCCTCAAAATCAAAGTCCAAATGCCTTAAACCCATGGTAACAAAGCCCTATGGGCTCACACATTTGGTAGATGTGGAATCAAGTATCAAATTTACAGCAAAATTTGCCAATGTCATCAGGCCATTGGGAAATGTCATTGGTTCAAAAACTGCTCCAAAACCTACAGGGACAAAGCCCAACTGGCATGTACCTCTTAATTAGAATGTGTCTAGTGATGAATCTCGGTCAAAATTGCTAATGGCATTTAGTCATTGAGTAATAATGTTGTTGATTTAGAAACTCCCCTCAAGATCTTTGGGAACAAAGCCTGACGGGCATGTACCTCCATTGTCAAACGTTTCCAAAAAAGAACTTTTCTCCAAATCTTTAGGGGACAAAGCCTGATGGGAATGTATCTCATTTGTTTAATGTTGCTGATAGCTTGAAACCCTCACCTCAAAAATCTGGATTATCACTCAATGTTACTCACTTGGCCAAACGGACGCCCAAGTGACTGGGCACGGGCAGGTTAGTATCCCAAATCCGTTTCTGACCAGTTGGGACCTCCCCTACATAGGGTGGCCTTGTGAGATTCCCATTGCCTGTCAGGCAAGACGCCGTTATGCTACCCATCAGAAATGCAGTGAAACTGTGAGCTGAACATTTGAGGTCAAACTGACAGCAACTCGGCAACCACTAAATCCTCTGATTTCAGTTCAGAGTGAAATCGGTTTTCCCCTCCATCTAAAGTTTACTGAGTTAGGTCAAATCTTATGGGCCCTGATCCCATGCCTTTATAAGTTATTCCCCAAATTGACCACAATTTAAACATTCATAGTACACTGAGGAGATTGTCAGTTAATATTCTTAGAATTACTTTCCAATAAAAATCTCCTCAAGTTTCCAATTTTTAATTTTACTTCAAATTTTTACTTGCTGAGCTCTCTATGGCGCTAATTCTGTGGCCCATTGGGCCTTACATTGGGTGGACAATATCAGTCATGATAGTAACATTAGCTCTATCCATAGTCAATTGGGCCTATCATGTAAGAAACTTCTGGGAATTCAACCCCATTGTGAAAGACATCTTCCAACAGGATACCAGAATCCTGTGGGCTCATCTATCTCCACTTCGCATGAGGATCCACCACTTCACCTCTGTTTTTGTGACAAACCCTCCTATGAAGTATCCCAAAGCTGCTAATCCAAACGTTCAACTCCTTGCAGCAAGGCCCATAGGGTCTGGAGTTGCAACAGCCTGGTTTATTGCAGGGTTCCTTTTTACACTTGCCACACATCAGCGCTCAATTGTTACTCATCTCCCGCGCCATATAAAGTCATTTAAGCGGCAATGCTTCTGGCATTCTGTCTTGCCTTTTAAATGCTTTTTCATCCTAACTGGCAGGTCAGTCTAAATTTCATATGCTGTCTCCCTTACAGGAGCCAACTGGAGCATGGGGCCACACACCAGCAGACAACTGGTTAAAGAAGCTTTAGTTAAATGGATGTGGAATGAGAGAAGTTTTCAAAAGCCCTAGACCCCCCTCAACAGAGGGATAAACAATTGTTGACAGTGCTGTGGGAGGGTGTTTGGAGTTAACGTTTTTATAGACTTATATGATTAAAGTATATTAAATGTAATTTTAACATGAACATATCATTATAGTCTAATAGATCAGCTTTTTATATCAAACCCTACTTTTTACTTCTAAAAGTTTCAACATAGTAGACATCCCTAATTTTAGGTGGTACAGCATACAGGATTTTATGATAAGCTGGTTTACATCAGCCTTTAGCTTAAATACTATATTATACTATTAAAACCCAGATGATGACATCATACTGATTTCATTTGACATTTTTTTATAAATATTGCATTTATTGAGCTATTAACACTTTTTATTTATATGGGAAATCCTACTTTTAGCAAGAAAACACTCTGAATCTGGATTAGTTTAATTGGAACTAAAAAACTGTACAATATTTAGGAAAGATAAGATAGCAAGCTATATTCTTTATTATAATAGTATTATTAATAAAGGCTGAGATATTCTAGTAAAAATTTTTGCATTAGAACTTAAGGCAGCATAGCAAGCTTAAATTTGAAAGCACATAACTAAAATTATTCATACCATCCTTATAGCATCTGTCATAAGTTTGCATTTGTTATAATAAGATTACTGATTTACCAAGCCAATGATAAAAAGGTTACTGACCATTACTCACTACAACTTCTTTTTCATCTTTTCCACATGTTATTAGGCAGTGTAACGAAATGTGATTCCGTTTATTTTTTTCTATGAAACTGTGATAGTAGTAATGGTGGTTGCATTCCACCAGCAGAATTGATTAACTGCGGCACATAATAGCTTATTGAATTATAAGTATATGGTAATTTAGGTCTCAAAAATTTATATAACAGTATGGTTATCATTTAGGCTTCTACGCCTAAATTATATTCTTAATTTTAACACTCTGGTTTGGTTTATATATGGTAATACCTATTTCAATGCTCCCAAGTTGGAATTTTATCTTGTTTCTGGTCTTATCAAAACATGTTCCCGTTGTTTGGCTAAGTCCCTCGCCAAATAGACACATCTAAAAAACTATTATTTGTTTAAATATTAATAAAATTATAAATTATTTGACTGTTTCAGTTAAAACCCATGTTGGCCAACAACATGGATGAAATTGCAAGAATGTTACTATTTTTCCAACAATGCTCCAGAAGCTGCAAAATTCAGACCTCAAAGGGGAGAGGTCAATTTTGAGGTTCATTTGGGAATGTAAACCCCTGCACCTCAACCTGATTACTAATCACCAATTGAAATTCATATAAGATTGTATTGGAAGTAAGCGCATGCTCCTTGGGTCCATACATGTGACTTATGTGGGTGAAGTATTTGCCACTGTTGAGAAATTAGTATGACTGGATGATAAGTCACCTATCCTGCAGATTGTATTAATGAGTTGAGATGAGCCTTGAGATTGAGCAATAGATTAGGTCAATGCAAAGGGAATCAATCAGAGTAATCATAGTTTGATGAAGCAAGGGAATTCTGATGAAGACTTGATGATATAATGAAACTCTTAAATTGGTAACAAAAAATGAATTACTAAGTGGAAGAAGTAAAACCAACTAGGAATACCAAGATTAAGAGTTGAGCATGGGAATGGAAAGAGGGGTCTTTTTACAAAGAAAGAGAGTAGTAGGGAAGCGAAATGGAAGTAGCCATTAAGTTTATATTAAATAAATTGGTATTGTAGGGCAATAGCTCCTTAGTTAAGTTTTTATTATTATTAAATTATTGAGGGCCAGCGATCCTCATATTGCTTACCCGTTGCTTAGTGGAAAATAACACTGTGCAACTTGATTGGTGGAACAACCAAATCTGCCAGAAGTTAACAGCCAACATATCAAACCTCAGCCCAGATAGGCTATTTTCTAATTGGCCACCAGGCCATCACATTGGTCAATATTTAAAAAACCAAATCTTAATTTTATTAACTCAACAATTACCATTTCTGCATTTGATCACGGCAACTCTCTTCCAGCATAGGGTTATATATGTTAGGTTAACGTTTAAAGTCTTTGGAGTTTTGTTTGTTATAGGCAGCAACTCCCCAAATATCAGAGAAACTGAGAAATTTGGTCCAGGATAAACCAATGGTGTTAAAATTGGGAACTGGTGGCTACTCTACTACCCCTGTAGTGAGCACCAAATGTTAAAATCTTGGGTTTTTTAGCGATGTAAAAGACCAATAGCTCCCAGAAGTTAATTGCACAGGTTTGGTATGTGCACAATTTGCGTTGCTTGATAGTAATTGATATGGAATTGATAATAGCATAACAACTATTATTCATAGTTTAGTAGTTAAGAACAATATGGTCCAACGCTAGACCTGTAATAATCCACAAAATGCTGATTATTTTGACTATAGGGACTTCTTCCAAGTTCCAGATGAACTTAATCCACTATCAGATTCAGAAGTTCCCAGCCTTCCTTCTCATCACACTGAGTCTGTGGAGATTCACATCTAAGGTCTGATTCTCTTCTATGGGTCATTGATCCTTAATATTTATACTACAAAAGAGCCCATGAAAATTTTTATACCACAACAATAATTAACTGAAGATGAATAGAGATTATATCCCAGATGAAAGAATTTTTTTTATTAATATGAATTGTTAAAGAATTTATAGATGGAATTAGCGCCCAACTCCTCTGTTGGTGCCTCAGCCATGAAACGGCAGCTGTTGCCATTGAACTTCCCTATGAAGTCTCTACCGGTGATGGTCTTCTACATCAGGTTAGGATTCCTCTATCAGACATCCTTAAGACCTAAAATGGAAAGAGCCAGAATTTGTGTCCCTAACGTTTCCCGCTCAATCACAGCAAACCAATCATATTTTGGCTAGCGACCTGCTTAGGTATTGGACTCTTTACCCATTATGGCAGGTCATAAACCAACTGATTGATTTGCTAGTTGCAGGAAGCATCGCTCACCTCACAACTGCTAATTAAATTTCCAGTTGTTCATAATGAAACCCAACTGATCCCAATTGTTAAACCTGATAGTTAATCAATGATCAACTATCAGATGCCCCAATTCTTCAGCAACTCTGCCCATCAAAATCTTAAGCATTCACCCAAATCATCCCTGAAAGATCTGAACCTGGCGAATTACCCAAAAATCCCCAAACATTACTAACCCAAAATTGTGGTCAACCAATATCCAATTCATTCGCCAGTGGGACTTATCCCCTAGAAATCCAACAGGTAATCTAGAAAGCTGGAAGAGTGGGAAAAATCCCAACAAATGGTATCATCAAGGCCCCGCTGGCACCCTCAACCCATCCAGACATCTCAAACTGGGCAATTCATCATTCAATACTGTCCAATACCAAGTTCTTCTCAGGTTAGTCCGCTCCTTTTCCTTGCCCTCAGCTCAAGGTCAGGTTAATTTTTTCATGGGGCCCTTGTGGATCCAGGTGAATTAGTGGGTGGGCAAGCTACTTGACAAAATGTAATCACTTGGAGATGCCCACATCCTGTAAATCCCCTCTAACACCCCAAATGGCTGGGATCACTTTTACTAGGTAAAATATAAAAATGTGCATTTAAAATGCCATATTGAAATATTTTCGACCCTTAGTAGGTAATCTTAGAAAAAAAGAAAAAGTAAAAAGAACATGGTGAGATGATTAAGATATGGGATACTAGAATTTCTTTACAGTGTTGGAATCAAGGAGATAGTTATGCTTACTGGTGCTGTTAGCACAGGATTTTAACAATCACGTAGTTGTAGGCACTATAAGGCTCTTACCTGATAATAAATATTTTAAAGGGAAAAACACCGCAAGAAGATTTTATATATAATTTATATTAGACGTAAAAAGGGGACAAAAGCAATCCCTTATTAGATTGGCGCCACTTAGTATATATGATATTTTGGAGCTAATAGTGATGTGTGAGGGAATTCAGGTTAGGCCATTGATATCTCAATTTGGCTTAGATTGTAGATATGATTTAGACTTCTGGAATGTCATAATCATTGGAAAGCATTTTATGTAATCACGCTTTTCAGCCATTTTGCACATTTGGCTTGTTTGGGCAATTACCTGAGCTCCTAAAGGTGATTGGTTAATGCAATATTTTCACTCCCCTGAACCCCCTTTAGGACTATAAAAGGGGGTAGTCTCCATTTAGGAGATTTACTAAATTGCAGATAGGATGGGCAAAAACCTCAGGATGACTCCACTGATTCCAACGCAGGTTTGGTGTAACCTTGCTATCAACAATAGGGCTATTTGGCTGAGGAGTAGGGTAGCAGTATTACTCTAATTTGAGGGATACCTCTGAGTATCAACCAGGGTTTCTTGTGTAATATTATCCTTAGTTAAAACTGAAACATTCTTTTCACAATATTAAACATGTGATTGTATAACATACAGAAGTGCAGAAGCAATCAGTTGAACTAAGCTTGAGAATAGTCTGAGTCAATAGTTGAGAGTCCATTTAGGATGAATTAAAATAGTAATCTTAACAGCCCTGATGAGCCAACAGCTTGAATTGCACCAGATGAGATCGCCTAAATCCTGAAGTAGAGATAATTATAGATTCTTGATTTAGTTTAGTTGGCAAAGTATGTTGTTTTTGGTCTAGTCATTTCAGTGTGTGTGATTTGATGTCAATGTACTTCATTAGTAATTTCATTTGATAGATTAAATATAATATCTTAAGATAGTCTGTGTCACCATTCTATTAACATATCTTCATTTTGAACAAGATTTGTTATTTTAATATACATTTACTTCACTACCCTATTAGTCTATTGGCCTCAACCACGTTGAAAACTGCCAATTAGAGCCCTTTGAGGCCACCAACCCAAGGGTTAATGCTGGGATCAACCCTGGCTAAGGATGACCATGATGAGGAATGTAACTTCAATAGTATCAAAGAATCTATTTGTTTATCTGAATTTGAAGTTACTTTAGATAAACTTATGCCATATAATTATGGGGCTATCAGGGCTTATATTATACAACCTTTCATCTAGTAGGCTATAGATTACCAGATCATACCAGATTGTTTATCAAACTGAATTTTAATCACCAAAACAAATGAATAGGAAACTCAACGCTACATCTATTTTCTATAAAGCAGCCGCCTCAACATACAGCTAATTAGTAATCTAAAATGGCAACTCAATTATTTAATAATTTTGTGATATACTTTTATCTATTTTATGAGAAATTGAATTTTTAGTACAGAAAAACATTTTGATGCCTTATATTATGAGGGTATAAAACAAATTTGAGAAAAAAATGATATTTTATTCTATAAGTAAATGATGGCTTTATTTGGCTAACTCCTATGAGATACTTACTATCAGGTACTGAATTTAATTATCCTTTGGTATCATTTAGAATATTGCGCATCTTAACTTAAAGAATCTAGTTTAATATATCATTTTTATAGTGTCAATAATACTTTTGTACAGGTTTAAATTATACCTTAACATGTAGTTAATTAGATGTTGCTTAAATATATTGTAAGCTTTTATCAATATTAACTATGAGACTTAGAAAATAAGAATAAAGAAATTCCAAGATAATTTATATGCTTGTTCGATATTAAAATTTTAGTTAACAAACAGCTTATGCGGGAAAACACAAGAGCTCACTACACATGTTCTACACATCCGACATTAACTTTAGAAGAATTGTATCACATTGTGCTTCTTAAAAATGGGTTGTCAAATTATTTACATAGTTGCTTCCTTTGAAACTTATTTTCTCTGTCAGTTTTTTGAAAGTTTGTTTAAAAAATAAATTGAAAGTTACATAGTCACATTTCTTATAGATTATGGATATTAGTTGAGTCTGACATAATCACTGAGTAAAATCCCAAATTTTGGTAAACCATATTCTTTAAGACGCACACTCTAATATAATTTACTAGAAAGAAAATCAAGCATTAAAGTATTACCAAACTTATAAAACAATAGATTCTATAAAAGACTTTAGCCATGATAGTAATTTTTGCATCACGTTTGAAAAGGATTAGTAACTACTTATAATAAACTTTTAATGTATATCATCACTAATAACTATGATAGAATTAGAAAAATATTTTTTGAAACAAAAAATAATAAAATCTCTTTTACTAATTAAAATAATAAATTCTTTAACAATAAAATCTTTTTTAAAGTGACAATCTAAACAAAGGTATCTAAAAGCTGTATACTTATAGCCATATGAAGTCTAACAATTAGACAACGTTCACACTAATTTTATAATATATGACATCAAATAAGATGTGATAATATTGACTCTTAAAATATACTTATATGTTATAAGAAGATTACAAAAGTATAAAAATTCTTATAGTTTATTTATTAAAAAATATAATTTTTTATATATAATCTTAGCAGTTAGAATTAATGTATATAGTAAGTTTTTTTCTTCATATAATGACCTTAATACCTGAACTTTACTAGATAAATAATATCTTAAAGCTCTATTATAGTAAAGCAGCCTCTTGACTATATTTTTTCTCTTTTATTTGAGGTGGGCTGACCTGGGGACGATACTGCACCAATGAAGGGAAGTGAAAATGGGAAAGGAGGATAAAACCTGGAAAACCTCCATGCATGGCTTATGATAGGCCAGGAACTCCATGGACTGCCTTTGCTATTTGCTATCTTGGTTCAGGGCATTGGTGTGCAATGGCAACATAGTCAAAATCATCCCCTATCCAAAGTTCAACTACTGGGATCAAACTTGGGGAGGCAGTAGCAGAGGGTCCATAATCTACCACTAAGGTATCCACCCCTAGCCTCTTGACTATCAATTCTCATAATAATTGTTTTAGCCTCATATATAAACTAAATAAAACACAATATCAAAATATTTTTTTGACAATTAGTTTCTTGATAAACATATACATAAAATAGAAATCCATTTTAAATTTGAGATTCATTCACTGCTCCACTGACAGAAGTTTCTATAAATAGTACAGTTTTTTATGGTATACTAGCTTCAAAAAATACTATGAAGTAATAACAACTATAATTTCTCATATAACTGTAATATTAGATCTTATCTTATCTTTCTTTAGTAGATAAAAATACTAAGCTTCTCAAAGATATTATCAATCATAACATAAGTAGGCCAACATAGATTATTTAAATAACTATTAAGTCTTTATGGTAACTTTTTAGTACTAGTGGGCCACAACCTAATAGGGAGCTGCAATGCATTTATATTTAAAGGTGCTACATAACGCTGAGTTTAAAAATATTGCCAGCATGGTGCCAAATTGGAAAACTTAAGCGACAATAATGTATGGGGAAAGGGGGTAAGGGTGCCTTTTGACCAGTGAAGTTCCGAGAGCACACATTAAAGTGGATAAATGGGAGTCAGGGCATCAGAGGAATGTGGAATAAGTTAGAAAAAGGTCAAATTAAGTTCACCAATGATGCATGTGGTATGCAGCGCCTAAACATACTGGAAGAGCTGACTTGTGGCATATTTTAAGAGCTTTAGAACACAATTTTTTTGGTTTTGGCAGGTTTGTGAGTGGTGAGAGAAAAAACAACAATTAGAACGCGTCAATTAATGATCAGCCCAAAGAAATTGCAAGCTCCTTGATCTCATCTCTGGACTCATCAGGAAAGTCAGCCAAGAAATTGAGACAGGGAAATCTTGATTGAGCAACTTCATGGCCACATGAAGGACTTGGCGGAGTAAGTGTTAGTGGAGCAACAGCTGCTTTGGAATTGAGCTGAAGGTGGGACTTGTACATAGGAATGCCCTTGCAAGAGAAGAAATAGAGTGGGTGAGCAGGTTTGAGAGGTAGGTTAGATTCAGGTTAACAAAAATTGGGTTGATAGCTTAATGTTGCTCAGCGTCATCACTTATTCTAGAGATTTAAACATATTTTAGATATATAAACAAGGACAAGCAATTAAAGATTTTGTTTGTGAGGGATGCAGATGACCTGCAAACCAACATCCATGGTATATAACCCGAGCTTGATACATGACTTTCTCCTGTATAATTCGCAAAGTTTTAATTTTTATTGGCTAGAACAGTATGATCTGCATCCTCAGCAGTTGAGAGAGGGGGAGGTTTGATTGAGCCCCACATAAAAAATTTCTCCAGGACGGTGGCAGGTATTTTGCTGATGGGAAAAAGGGTGAAGGCATGTGGCAACAAGGTAAGGGCATTTATGCTTCACATGGTCTAAACTGAAAAGCAAGGGGCAGATAGTGCAGCCATTCTCAATTCAGGCCAAAATTGATGGTCAGGGGTAGAGCAGATCATGGTATGGGTGGGAAGTGTAAGGTGAAAATCCTGGTAGAGGGAGAGAATTTTCAAAGGTGTAAGGAAACATGATGCAGTTAGCCCCTTGGAACCACAAACTGAAGGATGGTATTAGCTTCATAAGTAATTAAACCCTCAATGAGCTCATGGCGGAGCTACTCCAGGAGAGATGATTGAGCAATACAGTAATATTATTTACCAAAGTGGAATCATCTGGCAGCCAAATGTGGTTGGTGGGTATGAGGGTGACTTTATGAACTAGTCACATTATCACTGCGATTGAAGCATGGGCTTCACAAGTGAAGTCAATGTCAAAGTACCATAAAGTGTTAGAAATACATAAAACTGTTTGGTTTAAACACAATCTGAGACATCTTAACAATTTCTTCAATACACATCAGGAAGAAAATCCAGTACTCAGCCCAGAGAGTAAAGTTCATATTGTACCAGGGGAGCACCAGAGGGCTTCAAAACACTGCAAGGAGCGCATGAGATGGTGGGCTAGGTCCTGAGGGGGGCAAATTGACCAGTTGGATTTATTGGCTAGTGGAGCCATACTGGGCACACTTTGGCAGTGGCCAAAAGATGCCATGAGGCGGCGCACCACCATCACACTTGAGGCAGCAGGCAACAAACTCATTGACATTTATGACTTGATATTGTGAAAAAGCAAACGTTTTTTACTTTAAATTAAAAATTCAGATTTGATCATTAAAGCAATTTAAGCAAAAGAGATATGTTTATTTAAGGTTTATTTTATAAAATATGTCAAGAAAGATCTTAATATTAAAGTCACTACATGGTTATGACTATGATTTTATATCAGAATTAAGAACTTAGGAGGTATAAGCATGTGACACCGGATGGAAGAGATAGAAAGATTGGTTTTTGTAGCTTATATATTCTATTAATGAGGTATATAAAGTCAGGATTATACTAGTTATTAAAATTTCATTCCTCACCAAGGTCAGCTTTGGCTTGGGTTGAGCCTAGCACCAATAGTGGGTTGAGTGGTCTTGATACGTTTACCTGATTATAATTTGAGTTTAATCATGGCCACAAAGTTACTGGAGGACAGTATCAACTTTCCAATGTGAATTTGAGCAATTAAAGAGGTTTCATTGTACATTGACACAAACTATAAAGATAAATGCTATATAATTTATAAAGTTAAAAACAGAGAGAATCATATGTCAAAAGATGCTGGACAAGGTTAATTTTTGGTGAAACTAACATGTAATGGAAAATGAAAAATTTGTTAAAGAAATGCAAATTGCATTAAATCACATTCTAGGTTGATGAGGCTAAGGCCAATTGTTCGCAGCCAGGGGGAGATCACTGGCAACTCAAGATTCTAAAGACAGAGCTTTGAAGTTCATGATGCTGGATAAGACTTTCTCCATTAGAATAGAAATAAGTACTTAATTAAAAAATAAGATAATTAGTAAATTAAGTTGGGAAAAAGTTCTTTTATCTGAAATAAACAAGTATTCTCTATAATACTCTTAAGACAAAAGAAGATTTCAGGGTTATTGGGAATTGAAAGGAGCGGTTCATGATTCTAAGTAACTTAATCATTATCCTGCAAGACCAGATGAGCTTCTGGATCTTCTGGTATTATTTTCATAGCAACAGCTAAATAGAATAATGGAACTTTTTTGAGTAGACTTTGGTAGAGAATTAGGATTGAGGAGAAAAAGGAGTTTCATTGTAAGGTACAGTGGAAAGGGAAGGTACTTGGCATACGTGGTTAATCTTGAATGAGGTGGTGAATACAGGAGACCTCCAAATGGTAAGATCTTTGTTAAATGGATTGATGCATTCAAAGATGCTTTTGGGATTGGGTAAAGCAAGGGAGAGTATTTTTTGGAAAAAAAACCTCCTTTAAAAAAGGCTCTAAAAAGTATGAAATTTTTTTGAAATTTATGAATACTCAAAAAAACCTTTTTATAAATGTTGCCATAGCTTAAACTGCATTATAATAGCCATTTATGATATATAGACAGCACTACATATATTTAAGCTGCTTATATCTTACACTTGGACCCAATCCAACAATAAGCTTTAATATGTATTAGTGAACAAAATTCTATCTGAGTCAGGTTGGAAGATGGCGCCAACTCAAAAAAAGTTTAATGAGTATTCATAATTTCTCAATTATTACATAATTTTTAGAGCCTTTTTAAGAAGGTTCTTTTTTTCCCAAATTTTGATTGAAAGGAGGGTCTTTTTTACAATTTTATGAAGGCAGTTCTCCTTTTTTTAGTACTAGATGGTAAGGCAGTTCTATTTTTTATAAAAAATTTTATACCCAGTTCTTTTTTTTCTAAAAATTAGTATGTTTTTAAAAGTGGCTTTTCCTTAGATTTAATTTTAAAAACCACTATCTTGATATAATATTTTTGAATCCTCACTATTTCTATATAAAAATAAAAAGCATTGTATATATTTTTAAAAATAAGTATCTCATAATAAATATACTAATAATCATTTTATTAAATTTTGTTATTCTAGTTGGTCAATCTATGCAAAGATTTACTTATTGCCATCTACAATGATTCATTCTATTATTTTAGCTTTTTTGGTCATGTTATGCTAACTTTACTGACCACCATCTACAATAATTCATTTTGTTGCTTTTAGTTGAATTTATTGGCCAATCTATGGTAAATTAACTGATCTTAATATACAACAATTCATTTAATCAAATTTAGTTGATTTTATAGGTCAAATTATGCAAAGACAATAGGCAGCTATAATGATATAAGCTCGTTGCAGTATGATCTCATATACCTGGATTTTGAACATACCCCCAGCCATAGGATATATATCAAGTCAAAAGTTGATTTGAGGCTATTGCTTCACCATTGCTGGAATTAAGGTTATCCAGTTGTATTAATCTTACAATTGAAGTCCATCGCTTCCAGTCTATTTTAGTATACATACCAAATTACTGGTCAGATACAGATCAATCCTTACAAAAGTAAAAAGGGACCTAAGTTGGAGCATCCTCTTTTTTTGAAAAAGAAGACCATCAAAATTGTTCCAGTAGTCTCAGTTATGTGCAAAAAATAGAAAAACAAAAATGTATATAGGTTGAATTAAGAACTTTCTCCTTTTTCAAAGTCAGTTTAAAAAATTATATCTACAGGCCAGATTTAGAACCATATTTTTCAAAGTTGGTTAAAAATATAAAGACCTATAAATCATGTTCAGAGTAATCTGAATAATTAGTTGAATTCAATCTTCAAAGAGTAAAAAGAATTGAACCTTAATTTGGGACTTTTGAGCCCATTTGGGCCTCTCAAAAGTAAAGTCTTGATATTGGTGTCTGTAGCTATTCTCCTTGGGACAAGGCTTCCACCTTGCATGAGAAAATCCTGAAAAAGCCCCTCTCAAGCCTTGTCCAAGTGGAGTAAATCTTGGTCCCTGAAAAAGTAATCAACCTGATTAATAGTAAAGGCATCTGAAATATATCTTTGTTATAGATTGGCTAATGCATTCTGTATTAGCCAGGAGATATTCAAAGCTGAAGGCATCTGTGGCGACATTGTAAGATGTTTGATCTGAATAGTTGAGGTTAACTAATAACATGAGCTTAGAGGTGGATAAACCTTGTGATTAGTTTGCAGGCCACTTACTTTAATTTTGGGCCATGTTTCATCAGTGCCAGTGCTATCCAAAGCTGAGTGAAACCAAGTAAAGCCTATAATTCCTTTTGCCAATATCTGGCCTAATCTTCAGAGGGGAACAGTTGGAATCAATTGAGCAAAGGTAAGTTCCAAGCAATTTGTCCAGCGCTTTTTTGCGTTGCAATGCATGAATTATCCTTTAGGGATCCATGAGAATCTTGGGGTTTGATGTCATAGTCAAGTTTAAAATTGGTCCTTCACTTGTACCCATCTGATTGGTTTGAAGTTCAGTTGATTATCATTGGCCATATTTGAATTGTTGTTTGGCACTTTTGTCCAAACAGACAATGAGCTTTGCTTCCATTTTCTATTCTGGAGCAGCAGAGAGGGAAATAATATTGAGATTTGAATTTGTTTTTGAATGCCTAAATATATAGTATTGTTAGTATTACAATTACTATAAATTATTAATTAATAAGCATTCTGACAGGCTTGAACTTTTCCTTTGGACCTGAGGTCATGACTATACTTAGGTACATTCTTTTTGAAATGAACCAGTTTGGAGAAACAATCATATAGAGTATTTTCATACCAGAAAACAAGTCTTAAAGCCAGTAGTCATCCCAACAAAGATATCCTCCCATAACTCTTTTTGGGCTTAGTTCCAAGATTTCCTGCTACTTTGCACTTTCTCATAATAAGCTATACCTCTTTAAGTTTCATTATATTGCGATGTTAACCTTTTTGCTCAATCACATCCTTTTCAAATTTGTAAGGCATATTTAAATAATTGAATATAGGCCTTG
>JAKSZP010016588.1:0-27816 GCA_022478985.1 Massospora cicadina | reverse complement strand
TACATAACACGGTACCTCACCATCAAAGTACCATTGCCCATGTTGACTATCCTGATATTATGGACATCTCATACTCTTTAGACACCCAATAGGTCATTTAGAGGTATGCTCACCATCTTTTATTACATCCCAGGGTTTGTGCTCATGTACAGAACTGCCTGAAGAGAGTGTACCACACTGCTGAGTGGTCCAACACCTCTCAATCTTCATGTGCAATGTGCGAACAACATGGCACTTTGGTCCACCATCTGAAAGATTTTCCTCCATCTCAGGCGATCTGACGTGAAGTTATGCATCTTTTCAACCAGGTAACAGCGTAGGCTTTGAGTCTGTCTGAAAATAATTTTTACTTTTACCATAAATTCCCCCGATTTCTCCTTCTCTTCATGCCTTAATTGTAGTAATTGTGTTATGGACAATACATACCATTGTTCTGAACGCTTTTTATGGCATTGGTCCCACCCTTTGTAAAGCCGTCTGTCACTTCTGCTCCCACCTTATGGACCACTTTCAATCCTAGTTGTTTGTCCACCTGCCACCACGCCAACGCCAGTTGGTTTCGTCCTGTTTCCTATTTTGGCTCTAGTTGTGGACCCTTTTCTTCATTTGTGTTCTGTATTTGTGCAAACCTTCTCTGAAACCTCCCCTCCTCCTAACAATGGTGTTCTCACTGTCAAAAGAAGGTAGCTCTGACTCCTCTGGGGTCCTTTTCATTTGCCTTTGTGTTCCCTCTTGTTTTACCAGAAAGTCTTACCCTGGTCAGCCTTCCCAAAAAATTATAATTTTAGTTTTAAAACTGTTTTAGGACTAATAGACCCTTGGTATATAAAGCTTATTAAAGTTATAATAATATTTTGTTAACTAGAAATAATGGTACTAATTAGTAGAATATCAAATTTGCTATATTCTAAAGTAGCTTACATAAAAATTAGTACATAGATAAAGTCTATATAGATAATATAAGCCAGACTTGGTAATTAGTAAAGATACTTATATATATATTCATACAACTTTACTGATGAATATAAGTAAAAAAACTAAGATAAAAATATGAAAAATACTAGAAATGCATAAACATACTAATTTAAGATGTCAGATATCATTATAATGGAAATGTTGAGAAAAATATTGACTGTTTAAAATACATGAGAGAATTGTATTTAGACCTGAGAAGGGCAAAAGTCTCTTTGTTCAACTATATGGAAAAATTGATGTTTGATAAGGCTCAACTCAAATATAAGAAATCCTCATCAGACCAACTTGGGCCCAGAATACCTTAAAAATGAAGTCCTGATTTGAAAAAGTATTGTTGAAATGTCAGGTGATCAATGCATCAGATAACATTTAAAGCAGTAAATAAAAATTACTTAAAAATGGTAAGAATCAAGAATCAGCCTGATGGTTGATCAAAGTAATAAAAAGCTCATCTGCCTTTGGTATTTCAAACTTTTCTAGCTATCAGAATAATGTTATAATGATTTTTTACATCTGGAATGCAACTTTTCTCTCTTGTTGCAATCACTTTTGCAACTTATTCAATTCAAGTCTGATTCTAGTTTGATAATCTCACAGAGGAGATTAGTCTGCGCCCATGTCAGGGAGCAGTTGGGCAAGTAAGGTAAGAGGAGCAGGTGATAGGCCCGCGGCCTCAAACGTTTGAAAACGCCCCAGAGAAACTGGTGGAATAGAAAAAAATAAAAACTGGTGGTCACTATTTCCACAGAAATCCTCGCTTAGCAAGCGCGATGCAACCAGTACATCAACACGCCGCACTTCCAACCACTCTTGTCAGTGGATATGGAGTCCATGTGTTTCTGGACATCCAACAAACAGCTCTATGGGAAAAATTTTGTGGGGATGTGCACACTTTTTTCCTGACCGCGGTGTACATCGTCCTCACTCCATGTCACATGGTTGGCTGGACCTCAGTTTTGAAAACAATGAGGCAACAGATGAAGCTACTGCAGTGCGCATAGTGATCAACCTCCCCGAAGGGCAACAGGTTGTCAAAACCAAATGCACCAGATGGACAAAATCCAACCAAATTTTCCTTACGTTTGACTTTTTTCCTACTACAGTAAAACGTGACATTTTGGAGCAAACCTGAAAATGGTCTCACCATCTATGGCGAAATACAATCTTTTGAGATGCAACACTTTACGCTGATGCCACACCTGTGCACTGGCAAAGCCATCGCAGTTCTGACCCCAACTGAGGATATTGCGAAGGACCTAACCCAGATCCTGCACTCCACATATATTGATATCAAAGGGCATACCACCCACCCTTTCCGGCTAACCATGGACAGAGCACCCCCCATCTGCACCCACTGTGACGCGTTTGGCCATAAGGCACATGCTGCCTACCAAGGAGGGCATTACATTCCAAGAGCACCCCTTGGCGGCCATGGCCAGCGGAGAGGCGCACTATGAACCAACCACAAGCACCAAAGAGGCTTTCCCGTGGGGAGCACAAGGTTGCTACCTACTGGTAAAACCTATTTCCCCGCAAGAGTGGAAGAAGGCCAAGCAGGCCCACAGGGCCGCAGCTAAGGAAGCAGCCAAAGTCACCACCACTATCCCACACTCCCAACGCCAGGAGAACATCAAAACCTTCGCGGCAGAAGCAACTCAGGAATCCATCAACCAATCAGATTGGGAAGCCCATGCCGATTGGGCCACCCAATCTGAGGATCCAATGGGTGACTTGATCTCACCCAATCGTTGCAACCAAGCTCTGGTTGTAACTGACTTGGGGTCCAACCTACCTGAAAATTTTTTTGACCCACTTGTTGGTGCACTGAACTCATCCGCACCGCAAAAAATTTGTTTGACGTTGGGGAAACAAAAAGCAAAAGCAAAAGCAAAAGCAAAAGCCAACGCGAACCTTTCCGCTAAAATCAACAAAACTACCAATAGCATTGCTGCAAACACCTGTGCTGCCATGAAGGCCCATGGGGATCTAGAGGAGGCTAGTGGGCCCAGGTGCCCACCCCCTCGCACCTAAGGTGCAATGGGGGAAACCTTCACTTTAGGGACGTTGAATATTGCCAGACTCAAGGCCTCGCCGTCCTGGGCTAGGAAACTGAGTTTTTTACAAAAAAATTTACCCATGAATATCCTGGCCATCCAGAAGTCCCACTGTCTGCGAGGTTCCAAGGATGCTTGGAAAACCATGCTCCTCCCATCCCTATCCTTTTGGTCAGAGCACTGTGGGGTGCTAATTCAGAAAAACGATTTTTTCAAATTTTTATCATCAGAATCCTACCTAAATGGCTGAGTCCTCATTGTCACTTTCTCGTGGGCCAACGTGGCACATGCTATCATCAACATCTATGCCCCAACCTGTGCACGAGAGCATCAGGAATTTTTCTCATTGGTCAAATCCCTCCCGTTACCCCCAGACCCTTTTGTAGTCAGTGATATGAACTGTTGGATAAATACACCCACAGACTGTTGGCCTTCCTCCTCCCACGCCCCCAGGGTCACGTAGAACTTCGCGTTCTAAAGGCCACCCTTGGGTTAATGGATGCGCTCCCGCAGTGAGCCCCGCAGCTCAAAAATATGACGCGCCCCCACGTCCATAATGGCCAATTAAGGTCCATGACCCACATCGACCTTATCCTTATGCTGGCGAAATTTCAACCTCACATTTCCCACTTCCAAACAACAAAAATTGAATTCTCCAACCACCGGCTGGTCTTGATAACCTACCACCTACCTGTCACAGTGGCTAAGGCCCCGCATTGGTACACCCTCCGCCTTGTGAACTTGCGTCGCCAGGATTTTCCAATTGGGCGGAATCAGCAACTTTGGCAAAAGAGTTTGTTACACTGTTTTTCGTGGACCCCATCTCCACATGGACAGCATTCAAAGAGGATACCATCCTCCACTCTCGCCACCTCTCCTCCCAATGCTCATGAGCCACATCGGCTGTCATTTCGCGCGCTCTGGCAGAGTTACCACACCTGGAGTCCAATATCCCAGCTACAAGATACAGCCCTGCATGGGGCTGGAATTGGGCGGAAGCAGCTACCCACCTCAACGCGCTTGAAAGGCAACACAAACATTGGGTTTGTGTTCAATACAGGGCCAAAAGCATTACAAAGGGTGACAAGTGCACCGCATATTTTTTTAAAAAAAACTTTGCACCATGCCAGAGCGTGGCCTGCACACAGGTGCAAAGATCGGATGATTCCATCACGGATACACTAGCCAAAGTAGCAATTGAAATACAAAAGTATTACTCCGAGTTATACCAATCTGATCCAATTCAGCTGGATGAAGTGGCGGAATTTTTTGACTGAACTCACATCACACCATTTCCCAATACCCAGAAATAATGAATTTGATCACTCCAAACGAACTGTGGACAGCCATCTGCGGTGCACCAAACTGGAAATGCCCAGACCCAGATGGCATTCCATATGAATTCTATAAAAAGTACTTCAAATATATATCCCCACTACTGCTTGCCTCACTTAACCAAAGCCTTTTGGAAAGGCGCCTCCTACCAGGAGGACAAGAGGCCTTCACCGTCACACTTTTCAAGAAAGGGGACAAGCTATACTTAGCCAACTGGCGCCCCATTTCTTTAACTAACACGGATACAAAAATTTTAACTAAAATCATGGCTAACCATTTAGGGATTGTAGCATCTGCCACCATCTCCTCAGAACAATTCGGTTTTATACCCAGAAGGTCGATTTGGGACAACATGCACTCTGTGGCTAACGCAAGCCAGTCCACAGCCTCTGGGGCACTTGTATTCTTGGACCAACAGAAGGCCTATGATAGAGTAAACTGGGAATACCTCAGGGCCTGCCTCCATTAATTCCACCTACCCCCTCACTTCATCAACTGGGTAATGCTGCTCACGGAATCTGCAACAATGGCAGTGCGTGGCCTCGGCTTCCTAACAGATGTAGTCCACCCTCAAAGGGGCTTGCGACAAGGGGACCCCCTTAGCCCACTCTTATACAACTTCAGACTTGACCCACTACTTCTAAACGTGAATGCTTAACTCACTGGGGTACATGTGCCAGGCCAAGCCCCAGTCAAGATGATGGCGTTTGCAGATGACCGTGTGGTTGAGGTGTCTAATAATATAGATGCACGCGCACTTGAAGCTCTCATCCAGAGTATTCCCGGGTAAGTAATGCTGCACTGAACGCTTCCAAAACTGAAATCATCCTCCATGGTCAGTATCAAACCTGCTGGGTCCCAGCGACCAGTGCCCAGCCCGGCCCATCTGCTCACACACGTGCTCGCCCTCCCAGCTCACCCCACACCGCCCCACTGGTGCTCCCCTTCGTGCCACGCCCTACCATAGGGCTGGTCCGCCATCTGGGCATGTGGGTGGAGGCAGGCGGGTATGCATCAGCAGTAATGGAAAGTCGTATTCCAGACAGCATGACAAAGCGCATCGCCTCCCTCAGAGCCCACCTACTTCCCTTACTGGCAGGGTTGTTTTAGTTAACTCTATGCTTCTCTCCAAAGTCTGGTTTGGAGCCCACGCCATCCCCTTCTCCCCAAGCTTCTTCAAATCCTTTTATGCCTTGCTACAAGGATGGCTTTAGTCAGGCCGCCCTCCACCAGTACGGCTAGAGGTCATGTTTGGCCCTCATCATCATGGTGGCATGGGCCTGCTTGACTTCAAAGCCCATGCTGCCAAGATCCTGGGCACCTGGATTGTGGCCATCACCACCCCTACACTCCCCTCCAAACACTGGTCCCGCGCAGCTCGCTCCAACTTCTACCACGCCTTGGGCCTCAATAATCCATCGAACCCCCACTCCCTGATGAAATACCTCGCATCACACACATCGGCCAAAGGTCCTCACGGGAATAAAACCCACTACAAACGAATCCTATTCTCCATGCGGAGCGCTGAGTGGATAATTTGTATTAGTGGACACACAGCCCAGAGAGGCCGCCCCTCTCCTCAGTTCACACAAGAGGTACAGGGTAACCATCCAAGATGGCGTGATCCCCACACGGCCCCATGTCCTATCCAGGGTGGACTACCTGGACATGATGGACATCCCTTATTCCCTTGAGACCCAGAAGACTATCTGGAAATACACACACCATCCTCTGTTGCAGCCTCAAATACGCTCCCATGTGTGGCGCTGCCTGAGGTGGCTGTACCATTTGGCTGAGCGCTCTAACGCTTTACACTCATCCTGCGTCGTGTGTGGCCAGTATGGAACGCTGTTCCACCGCCTGGAGAAGTGTCCTACCTCTAAAGTGATATGGCGCGAAGTTCAACGTCTGCTTGGCCAGGATCAAACATATCCCTTCAGTCTGTCAAGAGATATGTTTGCTTTATCAATGGCTTCCCCCTTCCACCCTCCCTCCGTGCTCTGGTGGTTGCAATCGCCATGTTGACTATCCACACGATTGTCTTGGATGCCATCGCAGGCTCCACCCCCACCCTCCCAGAAGCTGTTCACAGATTCTAGTCTCATTTGGTGGACCACTTTCAGGCATGGATGTTTGGATACCTCCCACCACGCTGCCGACAGCTGGTCTCCTCCTGGTTTCCAGTTTGGTTCATCAAATCAGACCCTTTCCTCCACACGTGTTCAATAGTGGCTACGGCCCCTTCACACGTTCCCTACCCCTCCCCATAGTGGCGTCCCCGCTGGCAACAAGAGCTAGCATCACTTCTCTGGGGTGCCTTTCCTGTTATTAAGTTTTGTTTCTTTTGGGTCAAATTCGGAAGTGTCCATCCCATGGTCATCCTTCCTCACAATAAATGAATTAAATACATCTGGAATGCACCTCCTGGCTAAGAGCTTCTTATCCATATCTCCCCTTCCTTTATTTTATAACGCTTTTTCCTAATGGGATTATATTATATATGTAACATATGCAACCCTATATTATTTCTAAATATAAAGAGACGCCATTATATTTATATTTCTTTTTGGTACTTGGCTTAAATAAGTCCTTTCATTAATTTTACCACAAAATGAATACTCTAGCCAATAGGACCTAAGCAAGACTTGGCACCTTTTAAAATGAATAGAATAATTGATGTGAGTCTTAGACTTCTCCAAGTATTGACTTTGAGATTCTAGGGCACAGCACCATAAAGCCACAAAGCATGGAAGCCCTACAGGTAGTCTAATACAGAATCAAAGCCAAAGCTTAATGATACCTTTACTTAATTGTTTGCATCATGGAAGATTATGCTATTGAAAGTGTAACCTTCTGGGTGCACAAAGGAAGCGGTGAAGATGACCAAATGTGAGGTCTGTTCTTATTCAAATTTGTTTAAGTAGAGGAAAAACAATGAAGTTCCCAGAATTTCATCTAAACTGGTATTTAATAAAAGAATTTGAGACCTAGATTTGAGGAGTCATAAACACAGGAGAAAGAGACTGATATAGAAGGGGCATCCGCCATGTACAGGACTCTCATGAAGTTTTACAAATCCAGTACTCTCCCAGAGACATATAGATCAAGTGCAAATTTATCCCTTACATCATGTTCTTTGTATACTAGCGCACTACTATATCATGAATTTGTCAGGAATTTATAACAAGGAACTCCATCATCATTTTAATACCCAGAGAGCCTTACGGATAGTCTATGAACAGGTATATAATTTAGCATACAAAGTATATGGGACGTATGACATCTAATTCTAGGAAATTGTTTTATATCATTTAACTTTCTAGTAGAATAGAAATCACTGACTTCAGTAAATCAAGTGTTTGGAGAAAGATATGGATCTCCTCAGAAGATATTTTATAATTTATTTGACGTGGGCTAACCTGGGTACAATACCACACCAATTAAGAGAATTTTAATGAATGGCAAAGGAGGATAAAATCTGGAAAACCTCCATGCGCGGCATATGATAGGCCAGGAACTCCATGGACCGCCTTTTCTATTTGCTATCTCAGTTCAGGGCATTGGTGGCCTCAGATGATATTTTGAAGTCTAACAATAGAACTAAAAACTAATTGAGAATTTTTGTACAAGAACTATGTTGACAAGATGCAGAAGCTCAAGGTGAAATAGCAAACATACCATTACTATCCATTGTAATGATGAAGAACATATTAAACTCCTTTAGTCCCAGATGGAGCACGCCTTAAAATGAATATTGAGTTCAAAGCCACAAATCCTCAGAGGCTCCTTCAGTAACACAGAATAATATTGTTCTAGTAGCCCATGTTGAGCATTATCTGTTATTCCATGTGAATCAAGTGTCTACTTGTTCAATTGTCAAACAACTTAACAAATTAGAGAGTGAAAATGGAGAAAGTTACCTATTTGGGAAGACATCAACCAAATATACAATTACATCAATGAGGCTGAGAAAAGCTGGGATACTCTCATGGAAGAGCTGAAAACTAAAACCAACAAGGTTCCTCAGAGTATTGAATGACAACAGATGAAAGAGTACTTGAATTAACGCATTTAGTGTTAGAGGATGAGAATAAACTCTTTCAAATTTTTTGCTCCTCCACTCATCAACAAAGTTCATGATTTGGATATCAGCAGTAAGAACATATAATGTTGTAATTAGGCTGATCAACCATCTGAGTTCTAATTTTCATTGTTTTATTTTTTTTTATTTAATATGTAGATTTTGTATTTGATCAGTTTATAGTAATTAGCTCGCCCTGCAGCCCATGTTTTAGATGTAAGGCCTGATATACTAATTTCTATTAATCAAATCACTAAATCCCTGGTAGCACAATTCTTATTCCCATACTTTATTGCCATCAACCTTGTGTCCCTGATTACCATATCGCCTCCTGCTTTAGTTTAGCATACTATTTTATGTTGCTTCATGCCAGTGTAGAATATCAGCAATAGAGCCATTATTTTTATTATAATCCTTTTGTTTTAACTACATCTGCATAATGCATCTTTTTATGGAAATGCCTCAAGACATAGCTAAATGCTTCTAAACCAATTCTAGATATTACAATTCTGGTCTACCATTCTGGAGTGCTGCTTAGTACAATACAAAGCACTAATGATAAACTCAGGTAAAAGTTAGATATTCTGGTGGGATTGCCATTTGGAGGGAGGGACTTTTCCTTGAGAAGCTGAAAAGAGCCTACCTGGAAGATTACTTGAGCGATCCTGTGAGCCTCTAGCAGAATTTGATACTACAGTGTGCTCTCTTTTTCTTAAATAAATAACCCTATTATTTTAAATATAATTTTATCTGTTTATTTTAATTAAAGTTACTGTCTCTAAACAGTACTTCGTGTTTTGGTGCATTAACCTGTTTTGTTGAAATATGACATCCCAGCGCAAATTTCAACATAGAGAATTATAAAGCTGTTCTCAAAAGAAGCTCAACTTTCTGGATGTTGCACCCAGACTTACTCTTGGAGAAATGGAGCAACTTCTTTTCCATATAAAAATCAAACTCACTGACTCACTAAATAAGTTGAGCAAAGCAACAAACTTAATGAAATCGTTGAATCTAAAGCTCCTGGAGTACACTATGTCACAGGATTGGAAGCCACTACTTCAAACCTATCTTTAAGTACAAGTTTACATCTGTAAAAGGTAGTATTAAATTTTTCTTCTACTCTTATGAAGCCATGTTGGTTGGTGCTTCTGATCATCAAGAGGGTAAGCATATTTTGTTTTGTTTAATCCCAAAGATCAGGAGGTTATGATACCTGTCAGCATTACAGCTCTCTAGACTGTCACCAAGGTCTGAAGAAGGGCTCAAAGCTGATAATTCAAAGAAAGGATTGAGAAGGAATTATAAGATGGTCAGAATACCAAATATTTTGTTGGGTTAAAAGGTGTCAATATTTATAGGGTGAATGGGGACATGGTGCCTCGAGGATCATCATGGTTTCATCCATTCAGGATTTTTCCTGACCTTCTTGATTAACAGCCTGATGGGCATCCTCAATGTATGTCACCGCCCACTTGACCAAATTGGTGGAAACTCCAACCCACGTGACTCAGGAATTGGGGATGAGAATCCTGAAGTCATCTTAGTTCAGATAGGTTTGTAAGTTGATTTGTTACGGCTCAATTCAGAAGTGGGGAATTTGGTTTGTTCATTATCGCAAATCCTGACAGTACACACATGAACGACTTTAATACCTGAAGTGAAGTGAAGGAGGCACTTATTAAAGTATTTGGTTCTAAGCAAAGCTTAATTATGAAGAAACAGTCTTTTATAAAGATTGCCTCACACCAAAATAAAACCTTGTCCAAAATTGTGAATTGCTTTTAAATCAAGGAGCAAACGCTGATGACCTCAAAGAGGCCTACACTAGATGATGCTTTAGGTTCCCTTGTTTCTGGTTTACAAAGTAACAATAACCTAGCCATGCACTTAACATCAGTCAAATGAATCTTCAACTCTGTTGTAAACAATAAAGAAGCTCTACTCAATGTGGTTGATATACATGAACCATATACCCTAAAAAGGTGTCCACAAAACACATAGTGTATACTGTGGAGGAAGAAAGCCCTAAGAAGTTTAAAAAGATCAAGTGCAACTAATGAAAGAAAATTAGCCACATTGAAGGGATCTGTTTAAAAAACCATGAACTTGCTGAGCAGGGAAAAGGGTGGTCAACTTAGTGTCAAGTACTTTAAAAGCCAACCATCATAAAGCACCTAAAACTGAAACTCTATTGATTGCTCATCTTTTATGCATTTTAATGATTCTATCAATGAATCTGAGGAGAGTTATGAGAAAACAGGTTATTATATTTAGGTAAGTCCATTGAGATTGCCATTATGGATTGGTTGAACGCCAAAAATAGTGACGATGCTCAGATATAAGAAAACGCTTACCTCAGTCAAAGTTTTTGGGTGCCCAAAAATTGTTGATACGGCCAGTGATGATGATAATAGTTTTCCTTGATAATCTGACTCATCTTTAGCATGCTCAGTCTAATAGGAGATCAAGAAACATCCTGTGACTTCCAGAAAGCTCAGTGCAACGTCCCGCCTTAAAGAAGTGTTAGCCCTCCATCCAAAGTTTTTAGAAACCATTATTAAAGTAAGAGTGGGGTTTTAGAGGTCAAAATAATGACTACCTTGGATATGGGATCACCGATCAAAGTTGTCTAATCCCATCTCATCAATAAGATCAATCTTTCACTAGACCTTAAGTAAACTCAGGAGTATAGAAGTGCTGGGCACAAATGAAACCAAAGCTATAGGTGCATACTAATCCTTTTTATCAGAATTGTAAATTTAGTTTCCTTATATCCTAAGGTTGCCCTGGATAATAGTTCATATGATATACTATTGGGACGCAGTCTATAATCAAATATGAGGTATTCATCAATATGTAAGAAGTTTATTTATCACTCTTCAATTATGAAATTCCCAAGTTCTATATAATAAAAACTACAGCAAGGAGAAATACACTTTTCTGGTCAAGTACCTTATTTCCACTTTGCCTATATGCTATTATACGTCTTAAGGATATAAAGAAGTTCTCTTTTCAGTAAATGCAGCTGAAGATATATCATTTTATATTTTAAGGAATAAATTTAAACCATGAGAACAAAGAGTAGTTTTATTGACATAACCCTGAAGATATCCCCAAACTGCTTTCTACATATCTTATGTCTATGGATTCAGTAGATTTGAACCAAGTGTTTTCAAGAAGTCCTTGATCCAGCCTATGAGTGGCCTATTGAGCTATTACTTAAACTTGAAAAATCAAAATATCTTTATCAGGTTTCCGCCAGATGCGCTCGCTGGTGCTAAATTCTGGGAAACCCAATATGGTGGCTGGCTGCAGGAGGCTATGGTCATCCAAGAGGACAGGGGCGGCTTTAGGCGCAAGATTAAGATACTTTGCTTATTAGAATAGATCAAGATCTTAAAAAATATAAGATAAATTTTTTTCCTTCTGAAAAAGTACTTTATTGGACTAAAATGTATTAATTGTTATAGGGTGCATGGGGAAATGGTGCCTCAAGGATCGCTGTGGCCTCATCCATTCAGGATCTTTCTTGGTCTTCTGTATTGACCACCTTTTTGAACCTTACTCGGATTTCGCCTCCCTTGTGGCTGGATCAGTGGAAACTCCGCTTCATATGATCTAGGAAATGGGGATGTAAATATTTCCTGAAGTTAGAGTAATTCAATTAAAGCCCTGAATTCAGTATACCAGCTGATAATATAGATTCAAACCTCATTCTCAAACTTATTGGGCCATTTGGGAGTTTTGCCCCTCAAATAAATGTATTGAACATTCCTTGGACAAGGCTTTCACCTAAACCAGGGAAAATCTTGACAGAGCCCCCCCAAGCCTTGTCCTAGGGGAGCAAGTTGTGGCCCAAAGGGTTAGGGTAGACGGAGGAATCAAGTTTGGGTGTGTATGAAGCCTTGTTCTTGATGCAAACTAGGTCAGTTGTGCTGGTGCTGTGGAATGAGGCCACCCCAATATCATCAACAGTTAGGCCATAGACAACAAGGGCGCAGCGGATTGAGGTGACACTGTGATTTTGCTGGTAGAATTCGTTGCCCCAGCAGTTGAGCATGGCACATCTTGGAGGTAAGACTCTGTGGTAAAGTACTCGGATCATTCCCTTGGAAAAGGTGGTTTCAAGCTCCTTGATCTGCGACCTTCTGCTGGATGATCAATCTAGTCTTTCAAGGTGGCAGGCTTCGAGCTGCCTTCTGGTTTTGAGGTAAATCATCTTGAGGTCAGATAACTCCAGCCTAAACTGCGAGTTGTCAATCTTGAGCATTAATTATGGTCAGTCTTATCCCAAATCTCCAACTGAAGGCCAAACAGCAGCCTCCATTCCTGTATAACTTCTGAATTGGAGGCCTTCACTCTGCCTCCAACTGCAATATCCTTTTGCATGCCTCCTGCGCCATCTTGGCCTTTCTGGTCTTAGCCTCTTTAAGCTTCTGATTCAACTCGTTTGCCACCCAAAGCTGGCATCTTGCAATCACCTTATTCGCCAATAGATCCAGATAAGGTTCAGAGAAAATGTCATTGTCAGTGAGCTGTGTAGGCGAGTGACCCCACAAGCTTTGAAGATGGCTGAATGACTGTAGGGTGTTGCCCCTTTAAAATTTAAACAGTGAGGCCTTTTAAAGCGATGCTGAGCCACCATCTCGGGATTGGGGTGAGCAAATCTCACTCACAACTGAAAGCAACCCATGCAAAAAAGTTTGAGAGGGAATTTCAAATTGGGCCAAAAAGGTTGGTATTAGTAGCAGTTGTAATATCAGCAAGTTCCTCAAGCTTCACTTTTCAGGACCCTCGTTTTTGTTGGGATTAGCGCTATCCCAATCTGAGAGCCAAACAGGGTTGTCTTAACATTTTATTTTAGTACTATCTGGCCCAATCTCTGGAGAGAATCCGTTGAAATCAAAAAGCATTAGTTTTGCTGGAAAGGAGGCATCTAGCTTATCACCAATTGTGCAAAGGTAAGTTCCAGGTATTTTGTCTGGCGTTTTTAATGCATCATTGCACCGATTGTTTTTGAGGCTTCCAAAAAATCCTGAAGTTTGCTGCCTTAATTGAGTTTGGAAGCTAATTTTCAACTTGTCCCAATTTCATCAATTTGGTGTTGTTAATGCTCACTAGCAAAATTTGATTTGTCGTTTGGTACTTTTGGGTTCAAATTAGCTGTGAGCTTTGTTTCCATCTGCTCTGAAGCGGCAGAGTGGGAAATGACATTGTGAGGTGGATTTTGGTTTTATTACCTAAACAAATATTAGTGTTAGTATTAAAATTAATTGTTTTATT
This sequence comes from Massospora cicadina, assembly GCA_022478985.1. NCBI lineage: Eukaryota > Fungi > Entomophthoromycota > Entomophthoromycetes > Entomophthorales > Entomophthoraceae > Massospora > Massospora cicadina. Next base: position 14,085 of record JAKSZP010016588.1, on the reverse strand, counting down.
AAATTTGAGCACTTGGATTATTTTGATCTTCTCTTTTTGACAGGAGTATGTGTTGTAGCTTGGCCAAATTATTTTTGATTTTGTTAAAAGCCAAAAGGTTTTTTAACATAACTCTCTCATCACAGTAGACAGGTCCTAGCGTTCAATAGTCATTCCGCTGTGTTATAACTTCAGAGGCTTTCTTCTCTCCTAGCATCCCACATCCTCTTGAAACGTGATGCTTGATCCCTGTTGTATAATATTGCCTTCATCAATATTTTTTATTTATAATGCTGGCATTTTTGCTCAATAACATCTTTTTCAATTTCTCCAGGCGTACTTAACAGGTCAAGAAAAGGTTTCAACTGACTGGAAGTTCTGAAGTGCACGAAGTCTTCTGGGATACACTCAAAGGTTTTCTTTGGAAAGTTGGTCCCCACTGTTACTGAGTCTTAGCCATTCCAGAGGAGGTAGGTCATAAGATCAGTGTCCGGAGTGCTCACTGTAGACTGATTTTCATCCAATGTTGAGGGTAGCCCCTCAGGGTGCGCCTTGGAAGCTGCTGTAGTGAGCACCAGATATTGGGTTTCTGCCATATGAGCTCACTGGTGCTAACGCTTGGAAACCCAATATGGTGGCTGACTGCAGGAGGCTATGGTCAGCTGAGAGGACAGGGACAGCTTTAGGCGCAAAGTTGGATGAGACTTTGTTCATTAGAATTGTTAATTCTTGGCGTATAGGCTTGATTCCACTGATTCAGTTTGCACAGGGTATTAGCCACCGAGCAACCAAATTGGACTATATGAAGATCGCCGACTTTTAAAAAAAGATTTAATAAACTATATATGGAGCAAACGCCCCTTATTTTGACCTTTATTAACCTTATACTAATTGCAGACTTATCTGAAATTACATAAATTACTGGGAAAAACCTCCTCTTCAACCTTTAAAGTCTCTTTATATCTCAGTTCCCCAGCTGGATGCATCCTCAGCTTGGTAGTCTTCTATTCGTCTTCCCTTTTCTAGAAGCTCTCATTTATATAGAATCTCAGCATAATTCTCCTTGATTTGCTGAATGATCGACATTTCAATTGATTATTATTTATATACCTTTCCTATCAATCTCGAGATTCATCTCAATTCATACTCCAATCCACCAATATAGGTAGCGTATCATCTAGTCTTATTAACTTCCTGACATTACCCCCTTTGACTGGACAATAGGCTCTTACTGTTTATATGCTCAAAGAAACTTTGCATGAACTTAGTTGATAATCCGACCCCTGCAGGTTCCTTAATAGTGTAGACATCCATGCCAGTCTTCTCAATTATCTCAAACGGCCTGGCCCAGATGTTGAAGAGCTTGTTTTTTCGCCCAAATCCATGCTGGTCGTGGAATAAGACATGGTCTCCTACAGCAAACAGCAGAAGTCCGCTCTGTCGTTTTTGATCAGCTGCTTGATCACAAATCTTCTTGGCCAAACTAGTGGAGTAGGCTTCTGTTTGCAGCTTGATCAATGTATCCCTAAGAGTCTTCAAATATTGCTAAGGGTCCACCCCACCAGTATCCTCTACACACAAGTAAAGCAAGGCGGGAAGAGCCAGATGTCAGCCATACAGCAGTTGGAAAGGGTTTTTACCAGTGGATGAATGATAGCGATATTATATGCAAATGCAGCTGTAGGTAGAAGGGCACTCCATTCTGAGGGTCGATCCTTTACCAATTTATGTAGTATGTTCACTAGGGTTCCATTGACCCGCTCCACCATTCCATTTGATTCTGGATGATATGGGGTGGTCAAAACCCCACAGGTCGCCATCAGCTCGTTCAACTTCAGCAGGATGTGTGAAGTGAAATTGGTTCCATTATATATTAGAAAGAACTGCGGGCAGCGTGTTGCTCTATAACACACTCCATAATAAACTTGGCAGTGGTGACCACGCCCAAGTCATTAATGGCCCTGGCCCCCACCCATCAAGTCAAATGATCAATGGCGACGATTTATATACTTGGATAGATTGGCACTTGTTGGCAGAGGTCCCACTACATCAATGGAAACGGTGTGCCAGGAGAACTGGGGTTTAACCAGCTGGTATGTGGTCTTCTTGTGGAATGGCTTTTCCACTTTACACTGATATCAACAACTAACCGTTTTTAATATGTCATTATGCATGCTCTCCCAGTAGTATTGAGGCTGCAAAAATTCCAGCACTTTCCACAATCCTCCATGACCTACAGCCCGATGAGCATCCATAATAATTGCGGGTCTAGCCAAAGGTTTAGGGAAACTCAGCGTCAAGTCTCCAATCCACTTATATAGTTCTCCCCACATATTAAAGTATCCTCCCTGAGTCCATCTAATACCTTGATCACCTGCGGTGGCTCATCCTGGTATTTGTTCGCCACCATCTTCTCATACATTATGTCAGCTAAATCCACTGTGGTAGCAACTTTTGGCAGCCAGGAAAGACAATCCGCATTTTTTGTTTTGCTCCTGGATGGTGTATAATCTCAAAATTGTATGCCTGGAGCTTTAGTGCCCAACATGCGAGCTGTCCTTCTGGTTCACACAGATTCTGAAGCCAGCGTAAGGAAGCGTGGTCTGTCACTACTTGAAATCTTACCCCATGTAGCTATACCCAAAACTGTTTGTAAGCATAGATCACTGCTAAACACTCCCACTAGGTAAAAGTATAGTTCCGTTTGTGACAGTTCAAGCTTTGACTATAAAATGCGACAGGATGCTTTACGTTATCGTCGTCCTTCTGGGATAATAATACCCATATAGTGGAGAGGGATGTGTCCATTTGCACTATGAACTGTTTGTCAAAGTTGGGATATTGCAAAATGGGTGCACTTGCTAATGCAGTTCACAACACATCGAAAGTGTTCTGGCATCATTCCGCCCAATTAAAAGGAGCATTTTTATTTTACAACTCAAAAAGTGGGGCCCTGATGCAACTGAAATTGGGAATGAACCATCAGTAGTACCCGACCATCCCCAAAAACACTTGAATATCCTGCTTATTACCTGGGTGAGTCATCTTGCTTATTGCTTCCACCTTAGCCAGCTGCAGTTTAAGCCCATATGAATCCATGCCAAACCCAAGGTATTTCAATTGTTCTTTAAAGAAATGACACTTCCAAGGCTTATTTTGCTATTAGTGGTAGCAAGGCGACAGAACACTTGTTCCAAGTGAGTGAGGTGCTCTGTAAATGTCTGCAAGAACACTTTATATCATCGAGGTAAACTAAGACACAAGACAGCTTTAAATCACCTAAAATCATATCCATGGCACGCTGGAACGTAGCTGGGGCGTTGCACAACCCTTGTGACATGCGAGTCAGCTGGGATAACCCTCTCAAAGTGATGATAGCGCATTTCTCCCATTCCGCTAATGGCAAATTGATCTGCCAGTACCCCAAGATTAGATTTATGGCGAAAAATAATTCTCCCTGCCCAATCAGTCCAATGCGTTGTCAATCCATGGAAGAGGGTATGAATCCTTTTTTGTTACTTTATTATGTCTCAATAGTCAATAACCACTCAATTTAGAGCCATTTTTCTCTATAATGAGCACAGGTGATGCCCACGGACTGTTTGATGGCTCTAGCATCCCTTGCATGATAGGTTTATCCACCTCGTCAGAGACAGCCTCTTCCACCTCTTTCAATCATCTAATAGGTCGCAATCAAATGGGAGGGTGATTCCCCTTATCTATCTGATGCACCACCCCTTGAGCGCACCCCAAATCATAATTGTCGTGTGTGAAAATATCTTGATACTTTTCAAATAACACCATAGCCTTATCTTGCTGTTCCGCCAATAATCCAGTAAGTGCTTCCCGTGGAAACACGGTCAATATGCTGAACGATGAGCATGTTGGTAGTCTAAGATCCTCCCACAAACCAAAAGCATGAATATGGCGAACTTTCTTTATAGGAGCTAATTGTAAGTAAGCCACCACTTGGTGCCGCTGAATTGTTATTATCTCCTTCTGTAAATTCGCTAGAAGTACTCTCACCTCCCCATTACCAGGGAGCAGTAGCCCTAGAGTCACATGTGGTTCAAGCCGTGTGTACTGGTGAGGCGCCAGGATTTCCCCATAAAGCCCTTTAGGGAAATCAATTTCGAGCTCAGTCCCTACTATGCACTGGTGTCCAGATGGTAGGCTCAAAGCATTTGCTTCCCAAAGAGGAATACCTTTGTACTCATAAATCTGGTTGGGGAGGGCCCTGGTTCACTGCTTCATTTTTCGATAATGAACAAGAATCACTCCATCACTGTACACTAGATTAATTTGACTAGAGCGGAATGGATCCGTTGGGATTCCACAAGAGGTAAAATAAATGTGGATCTGTAGTCCTAAAATTATTAAGAGTTTCCTCCTCCATATTTATCACAACACCAAATTTCCTCATAAATGCTACGCCAATCAAAATGTCATAGTTGTTATTTGGCAGCACCACCGCTGGAGTGGAAGCCTAAACTGACCCAAATTGTAAAGGCAATGCACTATATGCTCCTTTTGACACAGTGCTGTGTGTCCCCGCGGTACTGTATACTACTTGATAGTCCACATCCGACTTTCAACAGAAGTCTAGCCACCAACCTGGTAGAAACTATGTTCACAGGGGCTCCCATGTCTATGATAGCGCGTATTTTTGTGTTTTGAATTAAAATGTCGCAGTTGGTGCATTCTGAGTAAGAAGAACCATCAGTGTTCATTATATGTACGTCCAAGGGCTTTATGTTACTCAAAAAGGAGGAAATGCCCTTGCCAACCTGTGGATACTCACTAGAGATTTTCTCCACTGGAATGGCTATGTTAACCCCTACTAAAGAGGTGACGTCAGTCAAGGGATCGTCATTGCTTGTGCCAGTCTGTTTCAGGATCTGCCACGCATATGGTTTTGAACGTCTGGGTGGAACTCTGGGCTTGGGGGAGAATCTTTACTCTCAGAAATGGAAGCAGTGATATCTGATGGAAGCTGTTGGTATAACAAATCATCCAATTGAGTTCTGAATCCTTTCCTGAAGAGATGCTTGGGAATTGTCAGGTACAAGTGAATTGGAATTAGCTGAGGTAGAGCATCCCATCTCTACTCTTCATGAGCTTTTCCCTGCTCAATTTTCTCTGTTGGCATCACATACACTTGTGGGTTGTTAGGGCAATTACCTTCATAAAGCCCTCTTTGTCCGCACTGGAAGCGGGTAATTATAAAAGATTCATGTATATAGCTTGCAGCAGAAGGGCCAGTTTAAAAATTGATGGTATGGTTCCAGGGTTGTGGACGAACTGGCAGAGCATACATAGGCCGAAAAGGGTCTGCCAATTTGTATGATGGACAAATACGTTCCAGCGGTTGATAGCTCTGTCGCTGCAGCCCATATCCTGAAGAGTTTGGTGCAGAGACAGCAGAGATTTTTTGGGCTACATTAGGGGCACTGATCATGGAGAGTCGACGTAAGGTGTTTATGATCTGAATAAGTCCTGCATCTTCATCCAAAACGTGAGACATAGCATTATATAGTTCCCAATATGGTTTGATGGCCACCATCATCACTATACCATCATCCTCGGCGGATAAAGTGTTAGCTCTGAGTAGTACATGTGCTTCTGCCGAGAAACGTTCCACAAATTAAAATAGGGTCTCATTTCAGTAAAATTGTATAGTCAGGAAGTCAGCCTTCCATTGGGACATCTTGGTCACGCCCACAAACAGCCAAAGAACAATCCTTTTAACTTCTTTGTAGGATTCCAAGATATTTGGAAGGTAGCAGATAACTTGATCAGCGCTTTCCACATCTAAGGTGGACAGCAACAGTTTCGCTTTCTGCCAATCAGAAGCCCCTTCCACAGCAAATTTGAATCGCTTAAAGTAACCATATAGATTCCCATCACAACTAAAGGGAGGAAGTTTCTTAATCTGAACAGCTTCGCCTTGCTCCAGGCTTCTGCCGCAAGAAGCAGGCGAATTGATTCCTGAGCGACTAAGGGAACCACCCCCTTGTGAATATCATAAGGCCAGATGGACGGACTCAGATCCGTCAAAATGGACTCAGAAGAAGTAGCGTCATGTGGGGGATCCATCACACCGGCCAAGGGATATTTGTTAGCTGATCCAAAGCATTCTTCCCCTGAATCACCACTAACTGCACCACTTCCCCTGTGTCAGGATTTTAACCAAATGAATCCTTCCAATAGTATCTGAATTAGGGGATTCAGTTATTTGGGTTTAATTGCTGACTAATCGCCTAATTCAGTATGATTTAATGTCATATGTTTAATTGAGTTTAGGCTCACGGAAGCTGCGTTTGCTGCCAAAATGCCATCTGAAGATCGTTGTGGGAGTTTTCAGCAGAAAGCTGATGAATCTGTTATGAATCATCTGAAATGGTTCTGCTGACTAATTTGGAGCACCAGTGACTCATGCCAAGGATGCTCAAAGTCCTATTTATTTATAAATTTATATATAGGATTGACCAGCGATTTATGCTGAGGATGGATTGACCTAATTTAATATTTGGTGATCAGATGAGCGGATCTGGAGGGAATAGCTATAAGTATAAAGATAAAAGATTATGATCTGATAGAGATTTGGAATCAAGAGGCTGATGGGTTTTCCAGTAGTTGATTGGCCAAAGAGCACTTGGGCGCAGTAGCCCTGAAAATAGTATAAATAGTCGTTCATTTCCTCCTAATAAACATCTCTCGTTTGCCCATATTTCCTATTTGTTTGAAGTAGCTTAGTGCAACTAGAGTGGGGAAGTTGGGATAGGAGATCCCCAATAGGTGTGGGTGATCACGCCTGGAGTGACTGGTGCTGCCAGCTCCCAGGCCTCCTCCTTATGAGGAACCAGTGGGAACCTGGCCAGCTGGCTACAAGCGGATGCACTGACAAGCTGCCAACCCTAGCGGGGACAGCGTGGGAGTTGCCATAGCTGCCCAGGAAGGTGGAAGGACTCGCTGGGGCATGCCCAGATAGGTTGGTGAAGGGTCACAAGGGTGGGGCATCGTGAGAGTGCCTGAGCCGCCCAGGAAGGGGGCAGGACTTGCCGGGGCACACGCTGAGGATGCCTGGGGCTAAAGGCAAAGCCATTGGTTGTTAGTTAATGGGTTAGTTTAGGACTTATAGGGGTTGGTACGCCAATGAAGGTGAAACAGCAAAGGGACACCAGTCTTCATACTGGTTGGCCTGGCACACTAGCAGAGCCCAAGGTCTATTTCATGATAGTGGTGCTCACTACAGGGGGCTTCGCTAGTGGGCTGCTTGTGTAGTTGGAGGTTTGGTTATGGAGTGGTGAAAGCCACTGGTTAAGACCAGCGCTCCTTCGTGAGGGCGCCGGGAGGTCTTGACCCACCATCAGGGTGGGTTGCGCTGAAGGATATCATCTGGTTAAGTGGAGGGCAATGTCAGGATTTTAACCAGGTGAATCCTTCCAATAGTATCTGAATTAGGGGTTTCAGTTATTTGGGTTTAATTGCTGACTAATCGCCTAATTCAGTACAATTTAATGTCATATGTTTAATTGAGTTTAGGCTCACGGAAGCTGCGTATGCTGCCAAAATGCCATCTGAAGATCGTTGTGGGAGTTTCCAGCAGAAAGCTGATGAATCTGTTATGAATCGTCTGAAATGGTTCTGCTGATTAATTTGGAGCACCAGTGACTCATGCCAAGGATACTCAAAGTCCTATTTATTTATGAATTTATATATGATTGACCAGCGATTTATGCTGAGGATGGATTGACCTAATTTAATATTTGGTGATCAGCTGAGCGGATCTGGAGGGAATCGCTGAGTATGAATGATAAAAGTTTATGATATGATAAAGACTGGAATCATGAGGCTGACGGGTTTTCCAATAGTTGATTGGCCAAAGAGCACTTGGGAGCAGTGCCCTGAAAGTAATATAAATATTCGTTCATTCCCTCATAACAAACATCTCTCATTTTCCCATCTTTCCTGTTTGTTTGAAGTAGCTTGGTGCAACTAGAGTGGGGAAGTTGGGATAGAGATCCCTGATAGGTGCAGGTGATCACGCCTGGAGTGGCCAGTGCTGCCAGCTCCCATGCCTCCTCCTTATGAGGAACCAGTAGGAACCTGGCCAGCTGGCTACCAACGGATGCGCTGAAAAGCCGCCAACCCTAGTGGGGTGCAGCGTGGGAGTTGCCATAGCTGCCTAGGAAGGGGATGGACTCGCCGGGGCATGCACAGATAGGTTGGTGAAGGGTCACGAGGGTGGGGAAGCGTGGGAGTGCATGAGCTGCCCAGGAAGGGGGCAGGACTTGCCGGGGCACACGCTGAGGATGCCTAAGGCTGAAAGACAAAGCTTTTGGTGGTTAGTTGGTGGGTTATACACAGGAATTATAGGGGTTAGTACGCCAATGAAGGTGAAACAGCAAAGGGCCACCAGTCTTCATACTGGTTGGCCTGGCACACTAGCGGAGCCCAGGGTCAATTTCATGACACCCCAGCTCTGGCGTGCTCCACAAAATGTTCATTGATTAACTGCTCCATTTAACCATATAGCATCTACACTGTCCATCCTGTAATTCCCATTGCAGTGTCTTGTATTGATGTTGCAATTCCCAATGGAATTCCTGCTCAACGTTCAGTTTTTGCTCCACTGCTTGTAGTCACAATAGGACTTCTTCAATTATGTTCTGCATTTGTGCATGCTGCTGGCTAGTGTCACCCGCTTGATAATTAGCATTGTTTATTTGGTTAAGGAGGGCAGCTTGATCCTGTACCAATTCCTCGTTGGCTCATCAAAGGGTACCAAGCCATACTTGCATGTCCACATACTCCCTTATCTCACTGATCGGAAGATGAAAAGCTTGACTGCAATCCGCCTGACTAACAACTTCCAGTTGGGTAACCTGATGGACTAGTTGGAGATATTTGGGGGACGTTGACCAAAGGATAAGCGCGTTGTTTGTCATTTGCTGACTACTCCATTAGATGCAAAGTTGGGTTAATTCAGCTGAGATGGAACCTACATGACTGCCACTTGTCATTCCATCAGTGTTATTTTTCCCTCAGCTGAGCAATCATGGCTTTGAGCGCTTCCGCCTATTCCACTAGATCCATCATGAAGCGCTCAGTATTGCTTCCCAACGTTGTAATGACCTGAGGTCATTACGCCAATAGGCCATGCTGATTCAACAGTTCTCCTATTACCTGGGGTAAAGCTAGATTTAACTGTGGTACCAAAATGTCCAATCAATGGCAGACGTCCCCAACACGATAATCCATCTGCACCAGCGCTCCCTGAACTTCTGAAAAAGAGCGATCAAGGCAGTTGAGAAGGAGGTGGGTATCTTTTTGCTGTGCCCAAGTAAATTGCATGACATCTTTAATCTCTATATTGTGGTGAGCCAGCACACATAGTAGCTGGCGAATAGATGGTTGCACATAGGCGACGAGATACTCCTTGATTCCGTGAGTACCAAGGCGACAAGCCAACCCCATTGTAGTCACATCCAGATAGGACATGTACAGGGCGTAGCGATTTTCTTGGGCTCATTAGTCATAAAACAAACTCAATGCATACTCCCCCACCTCATCTTTGTATAATTGATACTTGCACAACAGCCACTCCATAATATCCCACAGCTGCTGAGGGGTCACATTTGTGGAGCGTCCTTGTTGCTCAGCTGTCAGCTCAGGGCTGTTTCCTAATTGCAGATTGATCAGCTGCACCATCACCAGGTCCAGTTACAGTAAATAATATGAGTTCAATGTTAGTTGACTCCCGTGCTTCTTCAACTAACGCGTGTGGAATCTGATCAAATTTTGTCATAATGAATGAGGGCTTGTAATTGTATCCTAGCGTTGAAGAACTACATTTGACCAGTGCCCCCTGTAGTGAGCACCATTGTTATTTCTTGGCGTATAGGCTTGATTCCGCTGAGTCAGTTTGCACAGGGTATTAGCCACTGAGCAACCAAATCAGACAATGTGAAGATTACCAACTTTTTAATAAAAACCTGATAAACTATATATGGAGTAATCGCCCCTTATTTTGACCTTTATTAACCTTATACTAATCGCAGACTTATCTGCAATCACCTAATTATTGGGAAAGACATCCTCTTCAATCCTCCGTATGACTCTTTATATCTCGTTTTCCCAACCATATGCATCCTCAGCTTGGTAGTCTTCTATTCGTCTTCCCTTTTCTAGAAGCTCTCATTTATATAGAATATCAGCATAATTCTCCTTGATTTGCTGAATGATCGACATTTCAATTGATTATTATTCATATACCTTTCTCATCAATCTTAAAACACATCTCGATTTATACTCTGATCCACCAATATAGATAGCATATCATTCAGTCATATCAAATTCCTGATAAGAATAAAACAAAAATTTTAAATAAAATAAGATAAATCTTTTATCCTTCTGAAAAAGTACTTTATTGGACTAAAATGTATTAATTGTTATAGGGTGCATGGTGACACAGTGCCTCAAGGATCGTTGTGGCCCCATCCATTCAGATCTTTCCTGGTATTCTGGATTGACCACCATTTTGAACCTTACTTGGATTTTGCCACCCTTGTGGCTGGATCAGTGGAAACTCCGCTTCACATGACTTAATAAATGGGGATGTAAATATTTCCTAAATTCAGAGTAATTCAATTAAAACCCCCAAATTCAATATACCAGCTGATTGTACAGATTTGAACCCCATTCTCAAACTTATTGGGCCATTTGGGAGTCGTGCCCCTTGAATAAATATATCAACTATTCCCCTGTACAAGGCTCTCACCTAAACCAGGGAAAATCCTGACAATCTTAGTCAAGAACATCAAGAGAATGGAAAGGTTCAATTAATTTCCAATGATGAATTTGAAAAGGTAAAATTTACTGGTACTCAACTTAATTTAGGCTTAACTAACAAAAATTTAATTCTGATCCATGCCTCATGTCCAAAACTCTGATTAATTAGATCAAGAGGAACTTGAGAGAGTGCAACTATTTTTTAAAATTTTCAAGATGTTTTCTCCATATCAGATATTGACTATGGTCACATGAAGAACTAGATACATAGTATTGACTTATGAGACTCAACACCAATACAATAGAAGCCATATATGAAGCTAAAGGCAGAGGAGCAATACATGAAGACTGAGCTCATGCAATTGTTAGATGACAGCTTACTTGTGCTCTCTCAGAGTCCATTGTCATACTGTTACTCATAAAGAAGAAAAATGGTGGTCACAGAATAAAGTTTAATTAATTGAAGGCAAATAGCTTCACAGATAAAGACAGCTAAATGCCGTAAAATGATGATGCTTTAGCCCAATTTTTTAAATCAAAATTAACTTTTGCAATGGACCTATCCAGCAGCTGTTGGCAGATTGATATATCACTAGAACACTAATAAAAATGTGCGTGTATATGCACATAAGAATTGTCTCAACCTACCCGGCTCATCCAGGACGATGAAATTCACTTGCCTTGTTTCAATGGGTGATGGATCATATTATGCAAGATATGAAACTAAGCTGTGGATTGTATAACTAGATGACATAAATGTGTTTTTTAAACCTTTCTTATCATCTGAACCATTTCAAGTCAGCTTTTCATCTACTGCAAAAAATCATTAAACTAAAACCTGCAAAGAGTACTTTCTTTCAACAAGAAATGAAATTCTTAGAACATGCCATATCGCTGGAAGAAATTAACCCTTGTATGATAAAGCTATAGCGATCTCCAAGATGCTTGAACCTATGAATCTCAGAGTTATACAGGTATTTTTGAATTCATGTGACAATACCTTCAATCTATCCCAAATTTTTCACATCTTGAAAAACCTTTTGTCAGTTTGCTTTCCAAAAAATATTCCTTTCATACAGGTAGTGGAGCAAAGAACTGCATTTTGAGACATTAGAGAATTTAACAAAAAAGAAGACATATTTTGAGACACCCATATTAATGTAAGCCATTCATTCTTTTTACAAACGCCTCAGATTTAGTCATAAGAGCTATACCCTCACAGATGGATGATGAGTAGCTGACCACTTGTGTCTTATTATAGCAAGGCGCTTTTAAAGGCTGATAACAATTACAGTGTCACAGAGAAAGAATGGTTACAAGGTCTATTTGTGTTGACAGTTTCCTTGTCCTTCTTGTATAATACAAACTTTACAGTTGTTAAAAACAACGCATCTTTAAATTAGTTGAAAAATATGAATGATCAACAGGAAGCTGTGAGGATAGTTTCTATAATTTCTCAATAAAACCTCATTACTAAAAGTAATGCGCACGCTCTTAATATGGTGCCCTCAACTTGTGTGCTTATGAAAGTAATCAGATATACTCTCATAAGGAGGTATACCTTGAGGACAACAAAAGGTATCATAGGCTAGATAAATATATATACAACCAAGGTCCTTAATTGTAAGTGATACAATTAACAGAGAGATTGGTCGGAGCAAATCTAATTAAGGGGAAATCTGGAATATGGGCCTCCACCAATTTTTTGGGCTTAGAAACGACTCTAGATTATATAATGAGGTCCACACTCCCAGTTTCTTGGATCTCAAGCAAGCACAAACTCTAGACTTTGACATAAAAACCCATTATATGTTATATTAAATCTTACAAGTTAATCCAATCCCTATTTAAAATAAGCTGTAATATTCATTGTCATTTAAACTATATCAAGTAATATTTGACCCCATTTTTGTAATCTCTGTGCCCCCATCATGTGAATCCTGGGGATGAACTTGGGACAGCTTGGCCTTAAAACCAACATTTATATACAGTAAATCTAAGGTCAGGGAACACATTTGACTTTTATGGCCTGGTCCATCTTCTCATTATCACTTGCAATCCACTCAAACAATCATGTCATAAAAATATGACAGAAGCAGCCTAATAGGCTCTCAAACTTCAGCACTACAGCATGAACATCGTCCATTGATTAGGAACAAAGAACATGAATGTAAGAAAGACTGACCAGATGCCATTACTTAGTTTAGATAACAGCAAGGTCAAACAATTACATAACCTACTCACAAAACCAGACTCTTTGGAGGAAAAGAAGGCTTAGTTCAGAAAATGCTGAAATAACACTCGCAAATTACTGATCATAGTCTGATATTAGTATACATGAAAGTCAAAAATGACTGGTTGACTTACTTGTGACCTTTAGAATGGGTACCAGTTAAGATGGAATACCACCATACATTAGGATAATGAGGAGCCTGAAAACCCCGTGAATGGATTAAGAACTGGTATTATTATGAAGGAATACTGTAATCTATAGTAATAGTCTTAGATGCCTGCATAACTTAAAAAAACAAATGCTGCATAAGACTAAGTACAAGCTTCAGCCCATGACCCCTCAGAAGCCATCTCATACCATCAGTTTATATGTCATAGGTCCACTTCTCAAATCTACCAGAGAAAATCAATATATCCTTTTAGGGATTGATAATTTCATAAAAGGGATGGAGCAGTTGCCTTTTCCTGAATAGACCGCCAAGGTTACCAGCAATTTCTTATATCAGTACATATTTACTATACATAGTTGCCCATCAGTAGTGCTATATATAACGGAAAAAACTTTGTTCAAGAAGAGTAAGTCTTAGCTATGAGCATAGAACTGTTGGCATTTTTGCCCATTTCCAAAATGGCGAGTTTACCAGGGATCACTAGGGGATAATTCCCTGATGCGAGGTGAATTGGATATCAGTTGACCCTGATTTTGGGGTAACTATGTCTGGGAATTTTAGTTTATTTGCCTGGTTGATGTCACAGATTTGGCTAAGAAGAACTAGACTGGGCTCCCAGTCAGGGTGCGCGAGCACCCAGTGGAGGCCCCAGAATGCCAAAGGCATAGCGGTCCAAGTGACTAATAGAAGTGGGGTCCTGTGGGAGACGTGAGGAAAGCAAAAGTTCAGTAACGTACTAAGGCCCCAAGGCAAACCAGATGGTTGCATTGGGGGCAACTGCAAGTCTTGCGGGGGCAACCCCCAAGGGCAGGAGAGGCAGGGAGGATGACGACTCCTCCAGGTCTCATGGTTGCTGGCCTTTGGATTTGGATAGGGGGCTTGCACGCCAGCGAGGGGTGGCACAGAGGCT
>JAKSZP010016587.1:0-27943 GCA_022478985.1 Massospora cicadina | reverse complement strand
CCATCAATGAGGGTTCAAAGCTTCCTGCTGGTAGATCGGGTGTTGCACCTGATGCAACGCCACTGACCAAACAAACAGCCCAGTGACCAAGCATGGGCAGGTTGGGCGTCCTGAACCCATTTCTAACCAAATGGTCTCACCCCTATGTGGGGTGGCCTTGGGGGATTCCCGCTGCTCATCAGGCCAAATGCTTTCATGCCAACCATTGGAAATGTAGCTGAGCCTCAGTTCAGACGTTTGAGGTCAAACTGACAGTGACTCGGCCCACCGCTGAATTTTTCAATGTCAGTTTCCAGGGAACTAACCCACCCATTCCCAAATAATTTGCAAGTTAGATTGAACTTGTGGGACTCAATCCTGGCTTGTTTCCCCTCCAAATTGACTACTATTTAATCAGTTGCATTGCACTGAGAAAATTGTTGGTTGATTTTTCTTCCTTAGAATTTTCCATTAAAAAACCTTCCCCAAAATTTAGTTTTTATATGTTTGAGAATTAAGCCACCTTCTCCACCGATGCTCTTGCACCCCTTGGGGTTAACAGCCATGTTTGTCTGGTACTTTGTTTTGTGCCTGTACGAAATTTTGGATCACCAGCAGATATTGGTGGAACTCCTTTCCAGTTCCATATTCATCATATCAGCAGCAGTGCCTTGAGCATTCTGGTTCGCCGTTTGGGTGCTCTGTCATCCTGGCTGGCTGGCCTGTCTAATTCTTACTTGTTGTTCACCTGACATATATGGCCTGATCTGTCAAGTGGATATTTAGATTAATTGAAATTGAGATATTCAGCCCAAGCTGTCAAGTAAATTATTAGATTGTTTGACGTTGAGATATTTAGCCCAAGATGTTCAGTGAATAATTGGTTTAAGTTGATGTTGAGATATTCAGTTCAATTTATAATAGTATTTGTCTATAATTGAGAATTAGAGTAGTTGGCCCAAGTTTTAAAAAGATAATTGTCCTGATTTGTTGGTTGTTAAAGAGTTTATTTTGAGGTCAACCACTAGAATCTGACATGGGGTTTTCAAAGAGATAGCCCCATATATAGTAGAAGGGGGGCACTGTTTAATGTTTTAAGGTGGGACAGCGCGCTGGCTAGTTGCATCAAGGGCAACTGTCATTGTTTAATATTTAGTGGAAGGGGAAAGAGGGATACTCAATTGAACAGCCTCTATTTTCTTTATAAGATTGCGGTGTACGGGTACCACTGTAGTGAGCACCACTTGATGAAATTCAGGCTGTTGGTACGCTTGCTGGCGTATCATATACTAAATTGCAACAATAACCTACAGGATACATATTACTCTCAACTGCTGGAATAAATATTACTGAGTATTTTATTTTTAAGGTTTAAATATGAAAACCTTTACTAAATACTAAAATTTTTGGTTTTTATAAGAATTTTATTAGGGGTAGCAATGGAGTAAAAGGCAAACCCCTTCAATATTGCGCTGCTTAGTATACAAATTGTGTTGAGGCTCAGAGTGAGTTGGGCGAGAAATTTTTTATAAGTTGGGTGCATCTGAATTAGGTAATATGGCCATCTGACCTAATGATGCTCTCGAAATTTTCAAGCTTCAACAGAATAGACAATCAAGGGTTGATAGTAGGTAAGACAAGTCTATGAGGCAATGATTTAATATATTTGAACCAATCACCATGGGGAAAATATTTTCACCTTAGAAGACACCCTCCAAGCCTATAAAAGTAGCCAGTCTCCATGAGGAAGTTTGAATTAAATTATATATAGGATGGGGAGAGACCTCAGAATGGCTCATCTGATTTTGCCGCTTATTTGGCATAACCCTGCTTTTAACTATAGGCTTATTTGGCTGAGAAGAGGAGGAAATTTTATTAACCCAAATCAAGGGGTTCCACTAAGAATTGAACAGGGTTTTTTGGGCAGTATTACTATATTTAAACCCAAATCACTCTTATTACAAAAGTGGAAAGGTATTTTTCTAACATATATACTATAATTTGTTGAGTTTTTGGTTTAACTTGCTTTGGTTTATCTGTATTAACACTGGTCCTTTGGTCCCTTAGCTAGGGTTTAAAGTATGGGAAAACTTAAAAACATTATTATTTCTCATCCATTCATCTTACCCAGTGATTACCAAAATGGTTGGTACAGACTTCAGGGGTCTATGGAACCATTGAAAGGGATCTGTGGAAAATCAAATTTAACTTTTGGGCTTTATACAAGCCAATTTGGGAATCATTGGTTGGACCAAACTTAAATAATTTTGTATCTTTATCAGGTCAGCTTATCTTACCAAAAAAGTAATGTTGTCAGTAGACTCAGCTTAAAGCTATAATTTCCTTGGGAAATACTCTCATATAAAGAGGGTCTACTTATACCTTTATTAACTGACTTTTAAACGACTTTGAAAAGGAGGTTATCAATTTGACTTGTATGTATGTTTTTTTCTGTGCTTGTTTGCACATAAATCTGAAAATACTGGACCAATTTGGATGATCATCTTCTTAAAAGTAGAGGATGCTCCAACTTAGGTCTCATTTTACTTTTATAAGTATTAGTCAAGTATCTGCCCATTAATTTAGTTAATATATCAAAATGGGCTCAGAAGCGATGGATACTTGTGGGACTAATACAACGCTGGATAAACTTAATTCTGGTATTGGTGGAGTGATAGCTTTGAATCAACTTTTTATTTATTTATACAAATACCATCTCTAGTATAATCCTCTTAGCTTAGTTAGCCTATCTCTTTCTCTTGCAAACCCCACTTTTAATTCAAAAAGTTCCCAGACCAAGTTTAGAGGGAACATCCGCCTGCCAGTGAGTACTGCACCTATATAGCAGTACACTACAGCCAAACCACCCAGCGTAAGTAAGTCATTCCGCCCATCTGTGCTAAGCACAAAGAAATGGACAGCTTGCGTGTGCCAATTACAATTTAATTAAGAAGTACGTCAAGATGGATAACCATCTGGACAACTTCCTGCCAACCAAGGCCCCCATACAATTAATAATGGAGAAGGCCCAAAATAATAAGTGCATTCCAAATAATGAATTGGCAGCAAGACTTCCCACTTACTAAGGTCCCATACAATTAATAATGGAGAAGTCCCAAATAATGGATGGCAAATAATGAATTGGCAGAACAAATGACAAAGAAACTCTAAAACCCAACTAAGGGCCACAAAAAAACCCTTTCAATAAGTGCAGATAATGGAACCAACTCCCAAGTATTGGTGTCTACCAAAAATCAGACAATAGGAGCAACCTTCAGGGAGTGAGAAGCAATGCTGAAAACAGCGGTGTTGGGATATTCCCCACTGAACCTCAATCAGTAGAGGGGATTGGGGCCTCACGGGGTAAAACAATTTTTTTGGAAACCCCAAAAAATCCAGATGAAGTATTGGTTGGATCTGAAACTGACTCAGATATGACCAGTGAATATCAGCCACCCAAACCAGCAGGACAATGACAAAAAATGTTTTCTGCCAATATTGAGAAACTTACTGATGACGCTTGGAATAATTGCTCAAAGGATAAGTCAGGGACCAGTTCTGACAAAGCCCAATGGGGAAAGAATTGTCCCCAACCAAAATTGATTAGGTAAACTGATAAAATCACTGGGCATGATCCCCAATGAACCATCAGGTGCAATCCCTGACAAATTCAAGTTGACAGCTGGGGTTAAATTAGCCAAGAATCAATTGTAGATATAAATGGGCCATTGTGGACAATCCTCAACAATTTCAAGTTGATAAAGGGCTAAAATAGCACAGAATCAATTGCTGAAGCAGTATGAATCATCAGGGACCAACCCCAATGGGGACGAAGTAATATCAGGGGCCAAATCCAAAGGATTGGATACCCAAGAAAGTTGAGCTAAAAAATTAAAAGTGCTACTGGAAGGGGCCAAAACCCTGACAGTGGTCAAGTTGGTGCCCAGGGCTCCGGTGAAATACATCCCCATTCAGATGGACATGCTAGCACACCGTGGCATATCTGAGCTGAAATCAAGCAATGGGAGGCCCTTCAGTTCCTATCTTTAACGGTGACTCAATGGGTCTCCAAAAACATCAAACCAGCCATTATGACTATTTGGCAGGACCACAAGCTTTCTGCCAGGGTAGCCAAATGCTGGCTCGACACCCATATCTCACTTGACATGGCAGTGCTCTTCAAGGCGAAGTAGATTTTTACCAAAGACGCCCTTGAATGGATGAAAGTCCCCTTGGAGCATAAGGTGATCAAAGCCGCAATTTGAGAAGACTTGAAACCAGCAGACGTGAAGGCTTGGATGGACTTTGGCATTGACCTAAACACAATGGAATATAACAAGGCCAGTATATCAATGCAATCTTCTCAAGCCATCGGGAGCTCAGGCCTCACCCCATGGAATTAGCTGAATATGCAAAACAATTATTGAACATTTCGACCACCCTTAAATGGGCCTGACACACCATTCCAGTAGACACTGCATTGGAATAGTATAATACCACATTCTCCCCAAATGAGGCGCTGCCATGAATTATGGCTAGGTTCAAGGCCACCGAGGCCTTACACTGGTCATACACCAGAATCCTGCCAGTGACAGAATCAGACCTGATGAAGGTGGACTGGACAAAGGAAAAGGCGGTGGAGTGGGAACCCTTCTGGGATTGGTTGCCAGAAGAGGCCATTAACTGGTCCACCAATGGATTCATCCCAATGGAAATACTGGTTCCAAGTGGGAGCCAGTATTGACCTAGTATGTGAATGGGCGGATCTGGGAGTGACAAAACTGATTCATGAAACCCTTTGAGGCTAACCTTTCCCTATTGAAAAGTGGAAAATCTGGCGCAACGTTGCAACAATCATCAAAGCCACAGACTGGGATGTAGCGGGGTTCACCCCAGTTCAGCCCAATTGTGGATGGAACATGAGATTTCACCACAGGCATCAATGGGAGATGAAAGGGGTCATAACCCCAGACCTGGGCTGAGAATGGCTCAAAGCTGGGATCTGCATCAAAACTATCCAGGTTGGAAACAATTATTCCCAGAACTGACGTTAGCTGCCCCATACACCGCCAAAGGTTTAACCTCCTCTGAAGCTTTCCAATAAAGTGAGATGGGAGTTCCAGCTGCCATGGCATAGATTTTTACAGACAAAGGTTGGAACAGTGTCATGATAAGGAACTGGTGCCAGCATAGTTCAGTTATGCTGGAGGTCCTCCATAAATGCCTACACCTAACGTGCAGCCTGGAAACCACCCTCAAGTGGTACTGACTAGGTTTTTTGCTGATGGATACCCTCAAGTGGAAGAACCTCAAATTGGAGCACAAATGGCTAGGAGCATCACTCGCTGAGGTATCAGCATTCACCAAATTGAAGCGTTCCTCAATTGGGGATTCAGCCTCAATGAATCAGTAAGCTGGATATTGAAGGGGAAGACCCGTGCCAAAGTGCCCAAATCTAGCATGAAAACCAAGTCATAACGCACAGCGGCAGTGCATACTGATGACAACATATGGAATGGGGCAGGAAGCCATATCAATTACATCAACACAATTAATCAGTGAAGGCTTTACAGACTTCCAAGCGCTGAAATCCTACCTAAAGGATGCTATACAAATCCCCTGCAGCTAGTGGAGGAGGAGGAGTGATCTGACCTGATAATGTCAATCTATCAGGAGCTCAATGAAGATCTAGCAGGAGGGGACTTTGACCATCACTGGGTACCCAAATGAGGTTATATTAATATAGCGATCCCAGGAAAATTGGACCGCAAAAAACTCCTCAAGATCAGGATCAAATATAAGGTAATTTATCTGCAAATGGAGCCAACCAGATACGCCAATCAAACAGCAAGGTGGGTGACATTCCAAAACCTCCTGACTGATTGAGAAAGGGAGTGGATACACAAAGCAATCCTGTCAGTCAAACAGCAAGATAGAATTGGAATGGCCTGCCAGCCTAAGTGCTGGAGCACCCAAATAGCAAACCAGAATGCCAAAGGCATTGCTGCTGGTATGACAGATATGGAACTGGAAAGGAGTTTCACCAATAACTGCTAGTGAGACAGAATCTCTTACAGGCAAATAATAAAATACCAGATGAATATGGTCATTAACCCCGAAGGGTGTGTGAATGTTGGTGGATAGGGCGGTTTATTTTTCAACATAAAAAAGCTACATTTTAGGAAAAGTTTTTTTAATGGAAAATTAAGGAAGAAAAAAATCGACTAACAATATTCTCAGTGCAATGAAACTGATTAAATAGTGGTCAATTGATGAGGAAACAAGCTGGGATCAGGTCCCTCAAGTTTGACCTAACTGGCGAATTATTTGGGAATGGGGGCAGATAAGCTCACTGGGATCTGACATTGAAAGATTTGGTGGCAGGCTGAGTCGCTGTCAGTTTGACCTCAAACACCCAAACTGAGGCTCAACTTCATTTCTGGCAGTTGGCGCGACAGCGTCTGGCCTGACAGGCAATGGGAATCCCCCAAGGCCATCCCACATAGGGGCGGTCCCAATTGGTTGGGATTGGGTTTGGGATGCCCAACCCACCCATGCCCAGTTGCTGGGCCATTCATTTGATCAAAAGCGTTGCATTGGCCGCAACGCCTGATTTTCCAGAAGGGATCCTTAAATTATCATTGATAGTGTCCGATGCTACTAGCTGCACATTGGGGATCATACCTGACAATTTTGGGAGGGTATTAATTTTGACAATCGTGGTGTTGGCTGAATCAAAACCAATGACGATTCTGGCCAATGAATCAATCTTCATTCCTTTTTGACTATGTGAATTCCAATCATTGGGCTCATTTCCACTCTTTTTTGGACTGATCAACTTCATTTTGGCGATTTTGGTGAAAATTTCCCTGATCAGGCGTACAAGTTTGGGAGAGGTGAATGTGGGCACCGGGGAAGGGATCCAAAGAGGGAGAGCTGTTACCCAGCGTTCATCTACCACATGAGCAAGGTCTCCCTGGGTGACAAGGGGTACAGCCACCCTCTTCAGAGCCTTTTTACTTGGAAATGGGAAGAGAGCCTGATCAACACACAGGGGACGTTTCCCTGGACTTACAAATCCAGACCAGATTGTCATACTATGGGAAAGTATGATAATTTCGGCAATCTAGTGGCAATTACATCACAAAGTGCCTCCACCCTCAGATGGTAGAAGTGCTCTACAAACTAGCACCTTGGATGAAGCTGAACAAAATAGCCTTGCCCTGATTCATCTGCCTGCCTAGCCTAAACAAGGTAGTGTACATTAAGCAAGAAGACGCCAAGCAAGTGTGTTGGTTTTGCTACCAGACCAGCCACACAATGGCTCAATGCCATCACCGCAAAGGAAAAACCACTTGGGAGTACAAATATGACCCTGTCGGTGGGGTCACCAAGATTGGAACCAAGACTTTCCTTCAACCAAAAGCCATGGAATGGATCCCGTGTAACCTAATGGAGGTTGCGGACATGAAATGCCAACAACAAGAGTTTGACTTGGTCCATAGGAAAGCATGGGAGCAAGAAGTGGCCAAGAAACCTGGGACAGATGATGAGCCATTCATAAATACAAACCCCAAATTGTATGTAATGGACAAAGGAACAGGTCCCAAACCAACAGAGCCACACCCATCCCAAGTGGAATGGACAATTTGTGAGAAGGAACGATGGCAAAAGGCGAACCCAAAGAATTCCCCAAGAAGAGATGGGCGCAAGATGCCAATAAATCGTAACAAAATCCAACAAGTCAAAAGTGAATGCAATTTCAACTCAAAAATTGTCAGTAAAGCAACTTGAGGAGACTGGCAATAAAACATTTAAAGCAATGAAATGGCAAAATTGGCCAGATGGAAAATGACTAAAAAAACCAAGAGCAGTTGAAAAATCAAACAAAGGGGTGAGAATTCAATCAACAGATGAGGGGGAATCCACCACTTCACCAGTAGGGAACACAGAGCACCTGGAGCTGATTATAGAACCATTCCCATTATTCATCAATATGGAGATAGGGATGGTGACCAAATTCCCAGTGCACAGAATGCCCTGTAATATAATCCCAAATCCATCCAACTGACCCCAAAAGCTGAGAAATAACCTCAGCCCACCCTTGGCAACATCTTCTGCCAACAAACAAACCTCAGTACATGACTCAATCCACAACCCAGAAAATGCTAATCCTCATACCTGTGGGTTGGGCAGCCAGAAATGAGGATTGTGAATACAAATGCTTGGGGTATCACAAGCATACAAATGAGGAGGAGGAAGAAACACCATTCTTTTAAAAACTAATATTAATATCAACTTAATTTTTATTTCAGAAATGCAAGTTGGTAACCAAAAGGAAATGGTGCTGAGCTCAAATTGTGACGTGATGAACCACCTGTCAGTCCCACCAAATAAGCTACCAAGCCCTCTAGATGGATCATGTGGCGATTATCGCAATGAATAAGAAAATAGATCTGAAATTAATGGAGGAAACTCACGCTGGAAGGATCTTAATAGTGACCGCTACAAACAGGTAAACTGGTAAGAGCCTTTGAGCGGTGGAAGTTTATGCTCCACCAAAGCTCTGCAAAAAACGTATTTTTTGGGAATTTTTATCAGAAGTGCCATCTGAAGCGATGACAGTAATAGCAGGAGACCTGAAGTGTTGGACAAATGTGAGTCAAGATACATTTCTAACTAGAGAATGTCCCAACAGAAAGGCCAAATGAGATTCTGGAATACCTAATCAAATTGGGGGATGTGCCTAATGATTGACAAAGAGGATGATGACCTGGCCAACTTAACGTGATGGTCATATTACTCTTCCAGACCCTCACAGTCCAGCTCATGCCTAGATTATATCATAGTGTCAACAGATCTTAAGCCACTGATATCCAATAGTGAGGTCAGTATAAATGCCAAAATTGATCACATGGTCATCTGCATGGATATTGATCTTGACAAACCTCAAGGAATCGTGAATGGCAGTTGGCACCAGCCATGCTGAGGGATGGGTAATGGCACTAAACAATCAACGCTGGACTGGATTGACTGGTCACATATCTGGATAGCTGCCCAGAGATAGACCCTCTGGAACAATGGACTTATATCAAAGTGAAGATGAAGCATGATAGCATGAAGCTCGAAAAAGTGACTACCTACAAGTGAACTTCCACCACTAAACAGCTGAATTCTAAATTAGAGACGTTGAAGCTCATCCAGCAGGACAGCAAATATTGGTGGAGCAAATACTGAACAATGCACAAAAAGTAATGGGCTCTAATGATGAAGCAAGTTTGGAGTGACAGACCAATGCAACATACCAATATCAGAGCTTAGTGGGGATGATGACCAAAGAGGGCCTGGAGCACCTCAAGTAGATCCAAACCAAGGCTAGGATACAGGAAGTGGAGACAGCGGAAGGGGAAGTATTAACAGACCCAGAAACAATCAAGCGCAAGATTGAACAATTCTACAGCAAAATTTTCTGAAAATGAGAAATGAGCGAATTGGTGACAAATGCCCTATTGACCTGGCTAAGATGGCACTGGGGGGTTGTATGCTGGAAGATGTTGCAAGATTATCCGCTAAAATTTCTATTAATGAAGTTAAGTGGGCGTTAAAGTAATCACCAAGAATGAAAGCACCAGGCTTTGACAATATGTGTGCAGAAATATACAGCTCATTCTGCAACTGCATTGTGACAGAGCTCAAAGCCCTCTTTAACCACTGTTTGCAAAATGGACAGAAAATTCTGGGGGGCCAAGAGACCCAAATTGTATGCTTTTACAAAAAGGGACTCCAATGCCAACTTTAGAACTGGTGCCCAATTGCACTATCAAACGCCAATATAAGCTGCTCATGCGCATATTATCAAATTGGCTGATGGCAACAGCACAACGCATGCTCCATAAGGCCCAGAATGGATTCATCAAGGGCTGGAGTATTTGGGATAGTATCAGTGCAGTCCAAAACATATCCAGGATGTGCGGGGAACTGAGCAGGGGTATCTTATGTTCCTTGACATGGAAAAGGCATACAACTGAGTAGTGTGGTCATTCCTACATGATGCATTAAAGGCGGTTGGTATCCCTGACACTTTTGAGCATGGATAACAACACTGTACTTGGGCCTGGTAACCAAGGTGATCATTGTAGATGGCATAACCAACAAAATTTCAGTCAAGCAGGGTCTTCAACAAGGTGACCCTATGTCACTGATGATGTTTATTTTTTGCAGCCAACATTTTTTTGATGGCAGTGGATGCAAAACTCCAGGGCCTAGTCCACCCAAACCAAACGCTACTAAAAATGCTGGAATTTGCCAACAACATGGTAGTAGGCATGAGCTCACTAACCAACCTCCAGGGCACCAAGGAACTACTAGACCTATACCAGTTAGCTTCAAACGTGACAGTCAACTTAAAAAGCCTCAGTAATGAGGATCAGAGTCCCAAACTTCAGCCTGCTGACTGACACAACGCCAATCATAAGCTCCCAGATGATCTGATACCTCATGATACTATTCAATGATAAGGGACTCATGGTACTGAAAACCAAACAAGAGGTATTGTCAAGCTTATCAATCCAAATGGCATGCTGGAAGAACGCCAGTCTATGCCTCAAAGAGAAAGTGCAGGAAATCAACGTCTTTGTTTTCTCAAAGTTGTGGTACATCACCCATGTGCTGCCAATGAGCCCAAACCTAGAGAAGAAAATCAGTACAAAGCTCCTTACCTTCCTGTGGTTCAAGGTGAAGGCAGCGCTGATAGTGCTGGAAACCCTGTCAAAACTGAAGAATGAAGGAGGCATGGGCTCCTGGACTTTAAATCCCACTCTCAGCGGATCTGGGTGAAGTCATTTCTTAAACTAACACAAATGCACATGCGTTGCCCAACCCTAGCGTGGAGTGTGAACTGAGCAAGAGTCCAAGGTCTCCAAGAGCTGGTCTCTCCCTGCTCAATACACAAATGAATGGCACACCACCCATGAATACCCTTCCAAAAGGGTACCCTACACTACTGGTGACTATGCAATTGGGCTGTGCGCTAGGTCAAATGGTCATTCTAGTGGTTGGATTGGGATGCTGACCAAAATTCAAAGGGATGTTGAGGCCCATAATTCCACAATAATTTCTGCAATGAACTGGGTTTAGCGTAACCAAATAACTGACAAATATGTCACCAAGTCAATCAAAATAAGGTACAAATTGACACTGAATGAGTATGGCGATCTGCTCCCAAAACCTGGGTGCAACCCACCCACTCAGCCCTGAGTTCTAAATGACTGGGCTACTGAAGGCCATGATACCAACTACCCAACAAAGGAGTTGATTTTGGGCCTAAAACCCCATTTGGTAATGGCCAAGCAGCAGTTGGTAACCTGGCAGATCCTAAACTGCACATTTAAAGTGGACAAACACAGCAGGCCAGATTACCTGCACAAGGAGTTTCCCATATGCACCAAACTGGAAGTAGATATTGCCCACCAATATTATGAATGCACAATGTTCAAAAAATACTGATCCATGATGTGACACATCCTATCAGGCAAACAAGAGCTGATGGAAATACATTCATTGCAGGATCTATATTTCACAAAAACCTTGAGAATGGCTCTGATTTAACTATGAGCATTTATCTACTATTATTGTGTATGGGTGATTCATTTAGCTCTTTTTGCTAAGAGTTTGAGCAATGAGCGCCCCATCACAAGAGTTTAAAGTTGAAGACCATTCAGATTATCTCTAATCAGCTCTGACAGATCTCCAAATTCTCACACTTAATCCCCAGGTGTTACAAAGCCAAACGTTTGGCTTTTCCCACTGGATCACTTGTCATATGCAATGAGGCAACTAATCAACTAAAAATCAAATGGCCTGTAGGCCCAATGATGCTAGAACCATGGCTAGCAATGGCAATTGCCAATCAGCAATGGTTGGAGGTGCTAGAAATCTAGTGGTCTAAACACCTGATCCTTTATCATTGGCCAAATCACCTACATTTTACCCTCCCCTCTTACTTTCCCTTTAATTTTTTAAATAAAGTATGGAGTTTTACTAAAAAAATCTCTAGAATAATCAGCTCAGCTTTTGGCTCTAAATTTAAATTTTATCTTGTTGGTAGTTCAAATCCTAGTGCAATCACTTATGATATATGTCCTATGGCTGGGGGGTATGTTTAAAATTCAGGCAGCATAAGATCATAGTGGGATGAGCTTAAATCATTATAGATGGCTGTTTTTTGAATAATTTGACCAATAAACTCAGCTAAATTTGATAAAATGAATTATTTTAGATAGTGATTGTTAAATTTATCATAGATTGGCTAATAAAAGCAAACAAATCTAATAAAATAAATTACTGTAGATGATGATCAGTAAATTCAGCATGCATTGACCAAAAAAGCATCTAAATTTAATAAAATGAAGTATTGTAGATGGTAATCAGTAAAGTTAATATAATTTAACCAATAAAATCAACTAAATTTAAAAAAGAATTATTAGTATATTTGTTTATAAGATACTATATATGATATATATATACAATAAGTTTTAATTTTATAGACAAATAGTAAAGGGTCTAAAATAATATATAGAGATAGTAGTATTTAATAAAAGTAGGAAAGAGATTTACTTTTAAAAATACACTATTATTTTGGGGGGAGAACTGGGGGTAAAGTTTTTTGGGAAAAAGAAACTTCTTAATTTTTTTGGGAAAAAAGAACCCCTTTAAAAAAGCTCTAAAAAGTATGAAATAATTGAGAAATTATGTCTACTCAATAAAACCCTTTTTGAAGTTGGTGCCATATTTTAACTGACTTATAATAGGTATTTATAATTTATATACTCAGTACTATATATTCTAAGTTGCTTATAGTTTACACTTGGACCCAATTCAGATATCTACTTAAAATATTCACTGACGTACTCATGACTGAATGACTGATATTTGAAACCTTCGAATCTGATAGGTTCAATCTATTTGGGCAAGTGGGTGAGAATTGGCGAATAATATCTAATAATTCACCAAATTGCTCACCCGAACTAAACAAAAATCAGTATTAGAGTTTAAGTAGATTAAGTAGTTAGGATAATCAGCTCACCAGCCACGAGAGCAACAGTGGAGCTGTTAGTCTGAGTGGCTCAAGAGTAGTGCTGGCACAGCCTATAGGCTACAATTTGAGCTTATCATTTGATAAACTAAATATCGTAGCGAAGCATGGGTATCTGGACGTTAGGTTTATATATTTTAAACCTGCCTAATTTGGTTCACCTAATCAATAAAATACTTTTGGCAAGTTAAGTAGAAGTTGATTTAGTAGTTTGGAAGATATGTCACATACTCAACGATTTTAGGTATAAACAGATGTTTCGGGTAGCAGTTTGGTGTTATTTGATTGATTTGATAGGTTTATTTTGTTTGGCCGAGTGGTTGATGGCTTTTGTTCGAATCGATAGGACACAGTTTAGCTTTGAGGGGTGATTAGTTATTGGTTGTTTTGATAAATTCAGTTAAGTTTACCTGAGTGGTTGGTGGTTTTTGGTTGATTCGATTGAGCAATTAGATTTGGCTGAGTGGTTTTGTTTATCTATAGTATAAAATCTAAATTAATAAATTGAAAATCTGAAATTTTATAGACACTGTAGCGAAGCATAGGTAAATCGGCCAGTAAGATATAATTTGTATTTGTGAGCAAAATTCTATAATTCAGTTTAAAATATGGCACCGACTTCAAAAAGGGTTTCATTGAGGAGGCATAATTTCTCGATTATTTCATACTTTTTAGAGCTTTTTTTAAAGGATGTTCTTTTTTCCAAAAAAATTCTTTTTGTCACCTTTCATCCATCAAGACATCGAAGTTTAATCTATTTTGGTGTTATGTAGATGTGTAGAGCCTTTCCACCTGGAAGTCCTTCGGCGAATAAGTTTGGGAATTACTGACCTAAGTGGTAAAAGTCTGGGGCTTTAAATCCTTCGGCGAAATAAGTTTGGAAATTTCTAATCCAAGCGGTAAAACTTTGGAGCTTTAAATACGTTACGTAATCTATGCAGTCACTCCGATTATTTGTTACGTCATTTAAACTTTACATTGTAAACAAGGTAAGGATTAAATGGGGGACTAATTGAGTGGTTAGGTGGGTTCGATTTAATATAAAGTTTAGTGGATTAGAATATCAAGTTAGTTTGGATGGCTTTTACGGCCCCTCCATCAATAAAGCCTTTAGAGCGCCCAAGTTTTTTCAAGGGGGAGGTTAATTGGAAACCGCTCGTCAAGGCCCTTGAAAAGCTTTTTACTAAACGGGGTGAAGTTTTACTATACCGGCGTTGAAAAAGATTGCGTCCCCTTCACCATTGCCAGTTTGGATGCTGAGGAGGAGGTGGCCCTATTGGCGTTCAAGGACCAGCTGTTGGCGAAAGGTTCTGCTGAAGTTCGCGCGGAGCTGGTCAAGATGCTGGAGGCCGGCCAGGTTTTAAATTCGTTAAAGGTTTACTACTTTTGCCGGGCGGAAAACCTCGGTCGGTCGGGTTTTGAGGGGCGGGAAGTTGATGGGCTCGGCGTTTATGAGGAGCTGGTTTTGAAGTTACAACTGGTTGGCCCCAAACGAGCGCTAATCGATCTCTTTCTCCTCCCCGAGTTTAGAGAGTGGCTACCCAATTTAAGAGAGCTGTCCGAGGCGGGATTGGAAGACGTTCCTTTTAGCGACGCGATCTATCGTAGTGAGAGATGGGCTTACGAAAAAATTGGGTTGTTGGAGCGCAAGTGTGACCTTCTGGCCTCGGAACTCGCCACCGAAAAGATATTCGATCTAAGGTTTAATGATGGTGAGCTAAGTAGGCTGAAATTAAGCTTTGATTGGTCGAAGACGGTTACAACCGACGGGCTGCTGGTTTCTGTTTTGAATCGCCAACTAAATGTGGATAGTTGGGTTCACGTTTTGAGAGAATTAGTACCTCTACTTAGTCTCAAGCTTGAGTCATTCTCCATCCCGCCTATTGAAAGGTAGTATAACCATCTGATATGTTAAATCTTTACTTTAGCTCCGGGGATAAATTTTCCATATGTCTGGAAAGCATCCTTTTGAGTTGTCTCAAGATTGATTCTGAGGATATAGAGGTTGAAGTTTTACCCCAGGACCGCCCAGGTATCGATGCGTGTACTCAGTTACTCTCCCCCACCGCTAGGGTAATAAGCCTCGCAGTGTAACTATAGTGGGTTACGATCCAGTTTTAAATTATATCTAGCCGAAATATACAAGCTCAATCCAGTGATATCCATTTTGCGTTCGAGAAGAAAGATGGGCTTTTTAAATTTTCAGATGTAAGCCTTATTTAGATTCCCACTCTAAATTATCGTAGGAAGGGCTCCTGGATCTAAAGATTGAAGAGAAAGGTGGGCTTGAGGTGAAAATTTTGGTGGCTGTGGAGACGGACCCTTCTAAGCTTCTTAACAAACTACAAGACTTTGCAGCCTTTGAAGGCGTCTCTAACTTTAAAGTCAAGCAAGAAGGAGTGATTGAAGAGATTTTCCAAGAGAAACCTGACCAATTAAAAAGTAAAGGATTAGAAGCTGAGACAATAAGGTGTAGAAATACAACAAAGGGTAGCTCCAGTGGAGAAACAACCGATGAGGCGTTTGTCGAATTTATTGATGAGAATCGAACTCGTAGCATACCACATTTGCACCCAATGGAAAGGGCAGCTTTAAATGAATTTTCCAAAAATGGATCAGCATCTATCCTTTTCAGTGAAAAGCAAGATGAAATTTGGGAAAACGATTGGGATGGTGATTTAGCTTTTTGGGACCCTATTTTCAAGAATGTCTCGTCCTCGGAACAATGTTACTCTTCTACAGCGAGCAGTTACTCCCAAGTCACCGGCCTTAATACGGAGGTTCTCTTGGAGCCTTTGTGGACCAACAACCTTAATCAAACTGAAGCTAAAAACCAAACCACAAAAGCCGAGGCCCAACTTGTTATAGGCAATGGAATATCCCCAAACTCCGGAGCCTTACCCCGGATTGATAGTCAAGAAAGCATCAATATTTCGGAACTCAAATCGAAAACTATCAACAACATACTATCCCAACGATCTCCCGCATCTACGAATCGTACCAACGTAGCTACAGAAGTCCATCTAGTTGTCCCTTCGCTTCCAGATATAAGCCCGTCATATACTACCTCAGGAACACCCTCTCAGCTACCTTCAACCCGCCCAGTTCAGGACAATATGGCAGCGAATAGTTTATATTCCGACTGCATCGACGAAGGAATTCAAAGCCGTCATCCCGACCCTAAGCTTCTACTTAAAGTGATTTCTGTCAGAACCTCTTTAGAGAAAGTCCACATCCGTATTCATAACAGCAACCGAGAGTATGTCTCAATTAACCTCCAAACCTAAACCATTGTCTAACTTTTTTAGCTTACTGTACCGTCTTTTGGGCCCCTTCATCGAAAAGGTGGCCAGGCGCCATTCTAGAGGCTGCCGTCCAAGCTTTGATCAACGTAAACTACATATCCGTCCACTCAAGGTTTGGGTGTGTAACATCCGACTAACCCTACGTATTGTAGAAACTTGTGCGCAGCTGGCTAGAGAGCCTTCTTTACGGGTTAGCTTCCAACATCAGCGATGTAAAATGAAAGCTGTATGTTTTCACGATAAAGATAAGCTTATCACCGTAACGATGTTTCCCTTGCAAGATCTACGCCATCGCTGGTCCCTATTGATCTGCCACAAGGGTGAAATTCATATTGACTCCTAACTTACTAGCTAAGCCACAACAAAGAGTGGCATACCTTCAGTTTTTATCTGGCGTTAGTTGGTTCTGTCATTTTTTCGTCGATTTCAAAGCTGTCTGTAACCCAGCGGGTAAAGCAAGCCTTTTCCCGCCTAAGCGTCCTTTTTGCAAAAAATTGGTTGGAGTGAAAATTGAGCGAATTTTAGTTTCGAGCGGTTAACGAATATCAAACTGGGTAGGCGATTTTAAAAAGTGCGGGGCGTACCGATTGATGGAGGCGCACCAGAACCGTGCAAGTGCTGGAAAAGAGGGTTTGGAAGGTACACGGGAGGGTAGTGGGAAGCAACTTGCGTGAGAGGTGACACAATGACACCCAAGGTAGTTGGGAGGACACCCATAAAGAAACAAACAGCAAAGGGGAGGTGATGCAAATATTGGCTGCCGTAACAGACAGCAGGGTGTCCATACCATAGGGTTTGGTCAGGTGGAAGGGCAGGTAGAGGCTGAGCCTAGGACATAGGGAACTATGGGATGGAATGGGGGCAGACTGCAAGGAGGTAAAGATAGCTCAGGTAGAATTGGGTTGGATTGAGCCAATTTAAGGGGATGGTGCTGGCGTTGGGTAGCCCAGCAGAACAGGGTAATCTGATATTCAGCCCAATCACCAGCACTCCAATAATCTGAGGGTGATGTCAGAGGTAGCATCAGAGTTGGAGGGCTCAGGAATCTATCCGAGCCCAAAGAAGACTTGCTCATCTGATGTGGCGGAGTGAAAGAAGGGTCAAACCTTATTGATAACTCGGATGAGATAAGGATAGATATTATAATTTACTGGTTCCTAGGTTCCAACCAAACTTATTTCCTAGCCCAGATCCGTTGAACTCAGGAGGTAGGGCAGCACCGATCTAAAGTGATGGCACCTAAAATTTTTAAAGGGTTATAAAAAAGGGTATAACCAATTGAAACTTCTAAAAATGCCCTCAAGTTGTTGGCCCCTATCAGACAATTACAAGTCTAATATTGTGAGAAGAGTGTTTTGGAGGTAAATGAGGCTAATATTGCCCAAAAAACGCTGGCCAATTTTTGGTGGAACCCCTCAAATTGGGGTGATCCTTCTATTCACACTCCTCAGCCAAATAGCTTGATTGTCGGTGGTCAGGTTGTGCCAACCCTGCGGCAGAATCAGGAGAGTCAGTCTGAGATTCCTCCCCTTCCCACCTACAGTTTAGTTCAAACACCTAAGTGGAGACCGCTCCCCTTTATAGGTTGGAGGGGGTCCCACAAGGTGCAAATATTTCCCCCATGTGATTAGTTTAGATATTAAATCCTTGCCTCATGAATTTATATTACCTGCTATTGACTCTCCATTGGCCATCAAGTTGGAGTGAGGCAAGTTTCAAGAGCTCCAATAGGGCAAAACCTATGTTTCCTAATTTGGCTATTTCCAGCCTATACTAAATTCTCATCTCTCACTTCAAGCCTCAAAATGATTTAAATACTAGGCAGTGAGATATCAAGAGATCTCTCTATTTACCCCATCACTGCCACTATCAATTAACTATAAAAAGCACTTATTATGTAGTTTTAAAGACTCTTGGTTTATTATAGGTAGTGCTGAAAAAACCTCTAGTTTTATAGCAGCAGCTGAGAGTTTGGATACTCCAGCTTCTGCTAAATTATCTTTACTGTGCAAATAGCACTGGCAAGCATTAGTAAAAGCCAGGGATAAGACAGCTCAACTAAAATAAATTTAAAGTTAAGTTATCTTTATCAAAAAAAGTCAGCATTTAGAGGGAATATAATATAGGTGAAGCAGCTGTAAATTAAAATAGCTTTAGTGGAGCCTACAAGGGTAAGAAAAAGTTCCCTCAGATGCAAATATGGTTAAGGGTGCTCATACAGATAACCCCGGAAAAGAGCTAAATGTAAGGGGTATCTGAAAGTTTTAAATTACATTTTCAATGGGGCAGGTTTTCTCTCAAAGTTACACTGAGTGGATTCTTCAAAAAGCAATAAATTTAAAGAAAAAATAGGTTATAATTTGACCTAATTTTATTATCAAAAGAATGGATGTATAGGCTTTGTAATGGCTTGTAATCTATCATAGCAAATTAATCTCTGCGCAATTGAATTTTCAAACAATTGCTCATTAACCTTGATAGATTGAGATATATTGCGCTCTCCTTCCAATGATGCCAGGGGAATTGATGGAGTAGATTTTTTGGAGACAGGAGAATTAGGCGAAATCCTGACAGGGTAAATTAATCCAGTTATGTTCAAAATGGCTTACAACTAGAAAAGGTTTAACTGAAGCATCCATTCAGCAATAAGTGAACTCTAGATTTACTTTTCAACAAGCTCAGCTATGGAGAGTAAAGAAGGTTTCTAGGAGTGAATCTGTGAAATAATCAAATCTAACCTTCTGCTGCAGCTACTGGAGGATGGAAGGTTGCTGAGATTTTGATATATAATGCATCTATCTTAAGATTGGCAAGGGTGCTGACAAAAGAGGCTCTAAGATAGATTAGGCTAAAACAGATATAACGCTTCAATATAGCCACAAGTGAAGATTAATGAGCAAGTGATGCTAAGCTGTTTGCTATAAAAGAATTAACCTTACAGATACTGTATCTTTATAATAATAGGTTCTTATATTTGGAGAGCTGAAGATATCAAGAACTAGCCATCTAGTACTAAAAAAAGATATCAAGAACCAGGTATTGGTACCAACAGAACTAGGAGCTTATATCAACTAAACTTAAGCCCTTAGGTCAGCTTTGAATGGGCACAGTTTTATAATGGAGCTAGATAGTGCAATGAACTAAGGTTACCCTAAAGAGGCTACACTTAAGGATAACTGCTAAAAATAAATCAAGCCTAAATAAAATGGCACGCCATACCAGGTTGGTTTATCTTAAAGTAACTATTTTAAATAATCTAATAGAAAAAAGAGGTGGATGATTAATCTTATACTATAAATGTTGTACCTGAGCTAAGAAAAGTAGAATCGCTTTTGATTCATCCATAGATATCAATTACTAGTTTTATTTTTTGCACACAACATAATGGAAAAAGGTTGGCACAATTTAGTACTATATGAAGGTACAGGGTATTCCTAACCATCTCATTTTCCCAATTAGAATGATTGCAATTTTGGTGGCCACACAAAATTGGTTTCCAACTTATCGACAAGTAGAAACCTTACTATATCCTTGGCAGATCCTATGGATCCACTGCAATATGATCTGACCTCATCAATATGTTTAAATCCATCAGATAAAGCTAAACCTTTAAGTGCAAATTTCTATGAAGATGGATATAAGGGTTACCCTATAAATAGAGATTCAAAATTATTGGAAGAATCTGATGGATGGATAAATTTAACTAAATGCATGAAAGACCCCAGTTATAAAAAGTAATTTCAAGGTTGGCAAAATCTTGAGGTACAGACAAACCCCTTGTAAATTAAATTGGAGTCCCGCCTATAGATGGGCCTTCAAAGATAACACAGCTGCCAAATCATTAGAGCAAAGTCAAGTGAAGCCCCTCTATCCGCCATTTTGCATTTTTTGATGCATACTTTTTCAAAATTTAATCATCCAATCTCCACCAAACTTTATATGTACATTATATACATGTTTATATTTACAGTTCAAAAAGGTTTTTAACTAATAACAAAATAAATGGGAGATGAACAACAATCCTTCTAACAGACTCTTAATAGGGTTTCAAATAGAAGTATTACTGAGCTTAATTATTAACTCACATCTTCCCAAAATCTTGTCAATGATATTGGTGATAAGGATTTTGAAAATGCAATGTGCATAATAAAATATATTGATATTGATTATTAAATATGAAAGGTTATAAAAAGTGAACATCTGATTACCTTCATTAAGGATATACATGGCTGCTAAGAAGCCTTATTGGATCTTCTGATGAAGCTCAAGGATTATCTGATGAATTATGTCTATGTAAAGGAGCCAGAATTATTTTATAATGAAATCTCTGGGTGACTAAGGGTCTTGAAAATGGATCAGTTAGAAGAATTACTGATCTAATTTATAATAACCTTATTAAATATGATGTAGTAAATATATGCCATTATGTATTCTTCTTCCATTTGAAATTCTGGTATGATTATATATGGAAGCTCAATCTCTTTTGTGTCTATTACATCTTCATTTTAATGGCATGAAATCATTTGTTTACAAAAGCAGAGTCCTGAAACCCTTAGATATGTGATCAGTATATACAGATCTCAGAGAATAACTCTGGATAAAGCAATTGTCAACATTGGTGATTACAAGCTCCAAGTTGGTCCAACTTATGTTGCATTATTAAGAGTAAAAACTTTGTTTGGATTGCTGTTGAAAAATTCATTTAGTTTTAATTGTCTGAAAAATACTAACAGGAGTCATTTGATGAATGCACATCAAAATGAATTAAGAGACTTTAGAATATATGTAATACAAAATAGGTGCAAATTTTTAAAAATTATGTCATCTTAACAAGATGCTACTTCCATTTACCACATATTTGTATTATTATATTATATATATTAAAGTATAATATTATCAAAAGTTTTTGTTTTAATTGTATACTATGTTCAAATATCTTATTTTATTTGTTACATGCTATAGGTAAGTAGGTTTGCTATAAAATACAGTGGGTAAATGATCATTTGTATTAAATTATAATCTTATTTTTTACACATTTCCCAAATACTGTTTTAACATATGAAAACATTCATTTCTATATTAAATGGCTTTTTTATATTTATCTAGAACTTTGCCCCCTTTTGTCTCCGCCTGGAGACACTTAGTTATAAAATTGTGATAAGTTATGAATTCATGTAAAGCAACAATTACATGGATTTAAAAATGGCTTATATCTCTGCCTTTATATCTTCATATAATTTAAATTAGGGTACAAGTATCCTCAATTCTGTTCTCTTATGCAAATCCTGCTTATAAAGAAAATTACTATCAGTAATTAAAATTACTTCTTGGATATAAAGATATCCATTGTTATAAACCTTACAATTTATACCTAGTAACCAGAATTAGTTGCCCTCTGGCATCTCTATTACTCCTTTTCCAGGTGCAAGGGGTGTTGCTAAGCTTGTATAATGCTTTGACAGTAGCTCAATGGTTGATTAATCAACATGAAGGATGGTAAGTGGATGACCCATCTTCTTTCTGGTGTTATCTAATTCTATGGACAGTCACCTGGTAAATGCTACCCAAACTCCTTTGTCATTTACTGGAAGTAATTCATCCGTTACATTACACAGAATTCACATTCCTTTTAGTCCATTTAGAGTGGTAAAATCAAGTTCCTGTGCAACCAATTTTATTATTCTGGAATTGGCATATGACTACTATGCTCATTATCATCTTTTTGTTAATGTTCATGTTGCATAAAACCTATTAATTGATAAATGGACCTTTTAGATTTAGCTGGTTGAGTCATAAAATAAACCCTACATAAAACACTCAATGCTAATAGGTTACTTTTATTGATGGATCACTTGATCCTTACCAATTTCTTACATAATATGATAAATAAGATTGACCTCAAAACCAACTTGATTGCGCCTAAACATTATTATAATAGCTAATAATAGCTATGATATAATTATAATATGGCCAATTATGAGACCCACTTGGGTGCAACAAATGGGTTTTATGGCATAAACTTATTGCAAGTATAAGTTTAATGTGATTACAATTATTGAATAGTAAGCTTTTGCATGTCAATCATTGTAATTGGCACAGTAGGACTTAAACACAGACAGCTCAAAAAGGGATTACCTAGTGTTATTGAGAGGCCTGCCAACGTCCCAATCAGGGGTGCATCATTATTCAAATTCCATATTGTATTTTCCACTATATATTGTATTTTGTCAAATGTATGCCAAAACATTAATTGGGCTGATTGTAAAGCGAGTATACACCGCTGAGGTGCTAATATTATGCCTAAAATCCTACCAATTACAAGAGTAGAAGTGCCTTCAATCAGGCTGATATAATTTTAATTAAGTTAATTCAAGGGCTGAATTAACTTAGGGAATTAATAACTACAGCTATACTATAGAGGATTGGCATGTTTTAATAAGCTCATTTAATAGATGAGTATGGCCAGGAGATGCCCAAGAGGCACAAAATACTAGTGCCTGTCTATTAAAAATCATCACCTTATCATCTTATCACCTTAGATCATCTTATTTTCCTAACATCTAATATATATTATATACACCTTAGTGATACTGTTAAAGTATTAATTTTGTATTAATATTGTAAACAAGCCTTAAGGGAAGCTTGTCTGTTTTACCTGAATTAGGAAGTTCTTAATTTATAGAGGAAAAATTATTTAAGAAAACAAAAGAGTTGTTTATTGTTGTTTATGCCTTGTGAGATTCAGAACAGTTAGTAAATGCTGTAAAACACTTGGCAATAATTGAGGATAAATTGGTCAAGGTTCTTCCTGACTAAAAAAGCAGAAGTTCATTTAATAAGTGAGTAGATCTTTGAATTAACAAGTGGTGCTCACTCAAATCAAGAAAACACCTTAATGTAAACAACCAACCCAGATTTCAAGCAGAAGCTGCCAGAAGATATATTAATAACAATATTGAGACTATTGATTGAGAGATCACTAAGTATTTTAACACTACTCACAAGAACACTGAGGATAGCACATTGTACTACTTAGATCTTATCACAGTGGGAGGAGGGCATGTGGAGTCAACAGGCCTGAATGAGTTTATCTCAGTGTTAAAGAGATGATGGAAACTCTTTTTCACGGCTACAGAATTGATACATTTCAGATAACCATCTTTCAGTCTGTTCTACTATCTCAAGGATCAGGCTTTTAAGATGGAGATGTATATGAGATACTGAGAGGTAAGTATGGCAACTCTTATTAGATGTCTTGCCATAGAACAAGCAACTGACGAGTTTTTGGTTAGCTTTTTACAACCATCCATCAATAACACTCAACGGATTCTGGCTCAACAGAGTCTAGAGCTCATGGAAATCTACAAAGTTCAAGAGGAAGAGTGGTCTTCCCAATCAAGCCTACTGGATAAACTTAATCCTGGTTTTACTGAAGTTAGAAAAGATATTGTCAACAATACTGAGAATGTGGAAAAAAGTTCATCAAAGACTGAACCCTTTAGAGAAACAGATTAATACAGGAGTTCTAAGATAGCTACTGATGTCCTTGATCACAATAGATTGAATAATAAGTGGGTGCAAAACGTCAATAAGTGATGTTAAAAGTTAGAAACCCACTCAGGATTTCTATCTAATTGGACCAAATGCCTGATTGAAGAGACTACCTCTGCTCACAGAAATCATATGATATAAAATTAATTCACATTTAACTCAATAAATATATATGAACTGAGATGGGAATCTGTAACAGTTGATGATCATACATGGATCTTTTAAGGTTGGGAATTACAAGATTTAGGTATGTTGATGGATTCAATTCTGTTATTCCAATGCAGTTTTCCTAATCAGGTTAATATTGGTCAAATGTTTAAATATATCTGAGTGGTTGTCCATTATTGAAGGTTTTCTCATTTGCTGACGGGTTTCTGGGACACCATTAATTCCAAAGGCTTTTATGCACCTCATGAATGACAATGCTTTTAGCCTTTTTAGGTATTATTTCAAAGCAAGGTTGCTCCCAATGGACCTCACTTTGGAATTCTATTTCAAACTTTGAGTTCACCCTTAATAAAGGCTGCTATTCACTAGACCTGTTATTTAGTATAATTTGTTATTTTCTTTTATTTTATTTGAGCAGGTTTTTTGGTGCAGATGGTGCTGTGATAGGAGGTGTGAAGGGGGTGGACGTCCTGAGATTCTTTGGGGGTGGCGATGCCCTGGTTGAGCGGAATAACCAGCCCAGTGTTAGCAGGGGGAGCTTGTTGAAAACCGCAGTGCAGGTGATTAGAGGCTGGCAGGACATTGATGTCCGCTGCATTTTGGCCCATGCCATCCATTCAGTATGGCAGTTGCCAGAGTTGCCCTGAGGTGACAAAGGCTGGTGCGCCTACCTTGGCTGGTGTGCCAAGTGAGACTACCCACTCAGATAGGAGTCTTTGGGGTTTGGTATGGCTATTGCCCTTTTCCTTGTGAGAGTGACCCCCATCCAGGGGTTTAGGTTTATGGCCAGTGGTGGGCTGGGCCTTGGGAGCCCCATCCATTACAGTACCCTACAGAAAAACAAAAGATCTTGTGGCTCTACCTGCAGGGCTAAACAACGAGGAAGATTTTTCCCAAATCAATGACAAATTCTCAAAATTTGGACAATAGTGTCATCTGTGCAAGCTAAGAATATTGAAAATAAAAAGAGACAGGAGCTTAAATAAAGCTATCTATTATGAATGCACACATAAACAATCTGACTGAAGATGCCAAAAATAATATGGCTCATCAAATTACATTTAGAAAAGAACGCAAAGCCTTAGAAAAGAGATTGTTACTCTCAAGGATAAAAGCTGTCAGTGTTTGACCAGTTTGAGGGGGAAAAATAGTAGAAGTTTCAGATATTTGGGCAGAAAATGATTATAAAAATTGCCTAAGCCTAGATTCAAAAGTCTGAATATAGTAGTTGGAACAATAACACAAAGCTGAATCATCAGTGGTCAACATCAATGCTGAAACTGACATTTTGGACGTTCATTCTATGCCAAAAAATTTGGCTATAGTCCTGACATTAGATAAATAAAATCCAGAACGTGGCCCAATTTTAACAGGAGATAATTCAAGATGTTTAAGCTCTAGATAAATTGTGATCTTTTGGCTAATATGGGTGCAGTGACTTCAAGCCCCTAAACTTGCTAAAATTTGACAGAGATGGGAATATGCACTCATTTCTCAAGTTATCCAAATAAAGCAATGCAAGGAGCATCAGATTACATGAAGTCAACAGCTCTTATTGATTGCTTAGATACATAAAGTGTAGACCTCATTATGCCCTATTTGGGTGAAAATTGGTCCTATATGGATGCCAGGAGCGTGGTGATTAGACAATTTTGAGGGCCTGAAAAGCTATTGGCCCAAAAACTGATCAGCTTAATATTGAATTTCAGCGGAAAGTGTCTATTGGAGACTTCGTTAGTAGGTTCTATCATGAGGCTCAAGTTCTATTAGGGTCTAATGCAATGACCAAATTTGACGCAAAAATTGCAATGGAGAATGCAGTTAAGCCATACTATGACCTACAGAATGTTATGATACCAGACTTTCAATTGTACTATGGGAGCTCTGGAACTTACAGACTACTTGAGAAAACGTGATAGTAATTTTAAAGCCCCTGATCAACCCAGAGATTAGCTAAATTTCTATTATTGGGCCCCAAAAATCAATTCAAATGATCAAGGAAAGAACAACTGTCCTACAAATCAAATTTTAGATCAGCAACTAGGCCAATTGCATGTAACGATTTTGACCAAAAAGGACATTTTGCCAGTCAATGCTATAGATGGGCATAAAGAACCTGGGGTGATTGTTGCCCTGAAGGTTAACAATGAGGAAAAGATGGGAAAAGAGCAGTTGGAGTAGAGGCGGAATTCTCTACTTCCACCAATGCTTTACAACACATTCATCTTGACCCAAGAAAGATATTTTTAGCTGATGAGGTGGCTGAAGATAACCTGCATCACATCATGGCTAACGATGTCTACATGGTTACCCAAGCTAAAGCAAAAGAGTCAAAGCAGTCAGAAACCACTAAAGAAGCTCAGATTAAAGTGTCAAACCTCTATCCAAACAAAAGTTGATCAAGGGTTAGACTGCCAAATCAGATGCTCCGCTGATCTGCTGTCACGGAAAAGGCAAAAGAAGTTTAGACTGGCCTGCCAGTTGGGATGCAAAAGCATCCAAAAAGCAAGCCAAAATGCCAGAGGCATTGCTGACTGAATGAATTGATATGGAGCTGGGCATTGGGAAACAACAAATTGTTGGTACAGCACAATGGTAAGTATGATCCTGAAAACAAACCACACTGAACCCACTCCCAACCCAGGAGGTCTTGCTGCAGGAGGTGGGATAACTAGGATAGTCTCGATGAGGTCCTCAGCATATGGAGCCATTTCAATCAAAGTGACAAGAAGATGGATTCTCTCTTACAATTGGTGGACATATGGCCACAAGATTCCCATGTATTTCTGCCAGAAGTTAGTGATAATGGGGTTGTAGAGCCAAAAATATTGGACTCGCTGAGCCTAATCAATGATGGCAGGGGCCATAGTGACCAAGAGTACTGGTAGAGCCCATCTGGTATATGGACTGACGGGCCACCATGGAAACGCCATCAGGGATGCAGTCAGAAGAGATAATAAAAATTATTTGTTTTTTTAGCAAAATTTTATTTGAAGTAAAAGTAAGAAAATAGACCACCAAGTTTCTCAGTGCTATGCAACTGATTAAATAGTGGTCAATTGGGGTAGTGACAAGATGGGATTGGGTCCCACAATTTTGACCTGACCAGCGAATTGTTCAGGAATGGGCGGGTTTGTTCCTTGAGGACTGATATCACAAAATTTGGCAGTGGGCCAAGTTGCTGTTGGTTCAACCTCAAACGTCAGAACCAAGGCTCATTTACATTTCCAACAGTTGATGCAACAGCATTTGGCCTGACGAGTGACAGGAATCCCCCAAGGCCACACCACATAGGGGCGGGTCCATTTGGTTGGAAATGGATTCAGGATGCTCAGCCCGCACTTGGTTGCTGGACCGTTCATTCAGTCAGTGGCATCACATCAGCTGCAACACCTGGATTACTAACTGGGGGCTTTAAACCCTCATCAGTGGCGCCCAATTCTATAGCCTGATTGTCAAGGATGATTCTTGACAACTTTGATAGAAGGGTGCTTTGTTCAATCGACATATTGGTTGAATTGGAACCATTGGATGTTCTGGCCAATGCCTCAGTCTTCATGCCTTCTCAGCCATTTGAGATTTGGGCATCAGCCAGATTGCCCCTCAAATTAGATCTGGCCAATTTCAATTTGACAATTTTAGCACAGATTTTGCTAATTCCCTGTAACAGTTCTGCTAAGGTGAGTGTGGGTACTAGGGGTGGGATTCAAAGCGGAAGAGCTGTTACCCATTGCTCAACTACTACATGAGTGAGATCACCCTGAGTAATGAGAGGTACTGCCATCCTCTTCGGTGTCTTTTTACTCAGGAATGGGAAGATGGCCCAATCAACTGCCAGGGACATTAA